>JAJHUR010089283.1:22664-34281 GCA_027495735.1 Lutjanus campechanus | reverse complement strand
AAAAAAAAACTGAGGTAAAAAAAAAAAAAAAAAAAAAAAAATGTTAGGCCCACATGCCAAAATATCACACCACACTCAAACACACACTCAAACACACACACACACACACACACACACACACACACACACACACACACAGCACCACACAGGACACAGTTTTCATCACTACAATCAAAAATCGTGGCAACACAAGTTCCCATGTGGTTCCTTCTATTTAACCTCAACAGCTTCATGATATCAAAAACAAAACAAAACAAAAAATGTAAAGAAATGACATTCGGTACAGCCCTAATATGTTCGTGATGGGTCTTAGATTAGAAAGGTATTTAAAGGGGCAATTCACCCCAAAATCAAAAATACTTATTTTTCCTCTAACCTGTAGTACTGTTTAGCGATCTTGATAGTTTTGGTGTGAGTTGCAGAGTTTTGGAGATATCAGCAATAAAGATGTCTGCCTTCTCTCCAATATAATGGAACTAGACAGTACTCAGACAGCTTGTGGTGCTCCAGGTGCCACAAAAAGACATTTGAGAACAGTGTCTCTTTCCAGAAATCATGACCAGGTTATAATCCACAGAACCTGCTGTGAGCAGCTTCATGCAGGAACTAATTTCTGTCTATGGTAGAATCTACCGAAGCTATTTTCATTCTGCAGTAAAATCTATTAGAACTACTTTCTTTCTGGTAGTAGTTCCTACATGAAACTCACTAAAATAATCTAGATGGATAAACAGCACTAAAGGTAAGAGTGGAAAAAAAAAAAATTTTTGATTTAAGGATGAACTATCGCTTTGAAACAAACAAAAACAAAGTAGGACAATCTCTTATTAACCCCAATACTGCCGCAGCACAAAGAAAGTTACAGTTACAATATGGGGTTTGAATTCTCCAGCCACACTGTATACAGCATGTGTATCAACTGGAATAGTGAACAGACGTCCCATGGTCCTCCAGTGAACACAAATACAAGGCTCAGAGAAAGTATATAATCTACTTTCTAAACTTTGCTAGTCCAAGAACAATGTGCAGCTTCTGTATCAAGAATACCAACAACCACATGTGACTCTGGTGATCATGAACCTAAGGGACTAGCTTCGTCTGTAGTTTTAGCCTGTGACTGTGTCCATAACATAAACGCTTAATGAATATTTATGATCTGTCCCATCGCCACATGCTAATTTGTATGTTTAGCATATTTATGTCACAATCACCTCATTAACTACCGTGGTAATCATGTTTAACCGGACAGACTAGAGCAAGCTTTTGACAAGGAGGTGACTGGATCAAACACTGCAGCGGTGCCTCTGAACTTTTTCATGTGTCACTATTTCACAGTGGAAGGGATTTTTTTTTTATATTGATCAACAGAAAAAATACTGTGTTCATTCAGATTTTGTAAACCTGGACATGATGTCTCCATGAGCAAAAGCAGTTTCTTTACATGCACACTGGTGTCCTATTGTGCATGTACTTTTACATTTTTATCACAGTTATGCAACTGCTGCCACAGATCCTCTACTAAATATTGGATTCATCCTCAACTCTGAATAAAATCTACATTTTGTCCTTCCTCATAACACGGTGACTGCATGAAAATAAAGGCAGCTGTCAGGTTTTCAACCACTTCTCCTGCACTAAAATGTTTACTTAAATACACACTGTTAGTAATCATAGTTTAAATCAAACTAATCTGTACAATAAACTAATCAATGAACAATCATTTTTCATATTGTGATCAGTCACGCTGATGGAAAGTCATAGTTGGTATATAATTTTAATGTGTATATTTCTGAGTCAGGAGGATTGTAGTGCAGCTCAAACAACTTGAAGATTCTTAAATGGGACTAAATGTAGTTTAAAAGTGAGTTTTTAAATATTGGCTGCATACGCTCTTGATGTGTTTTGAGAGCAATTCAAGTTGAAATATTTGCACACATTTAAATACAGTCATTAAATGTTGTCCATCAGGTTTTTAAATGTAAAATAGACTTCTAAAAATTTACAGAGTTTGAAACTAGACACCTTCTCATCTGCTAATCACCAAAATCTGACTCTGACTTAACAATCAGTGGTCCATCAGTAACCTGTCTTATCTGTTTGATCCATATTCTCATTCAGTTGTTGCCACCTGCATTTTGTTCCTGTCAGGGTACAGCTGATCAATATAAATAGAAAAGGAGAATATCTTTTCTCTGCTACCATTTAAAAAAAAAAACATAAATATTATGGTCCGCATTAGCACACATTCACATTTCTACCCCCACTGGATTAAAATGGAGACTCTGCTCTTTATTTACCCGTTGCCATGGTGAATCTTAAAATCGGAGCTCCATTGATGATGGTTTTTATGTTCACTGCAAACGCGCTTCTGTCAGGTTCAACCTACTCAAGAACTAAATCTCATCAGTGGTTCTGTAACCGAAAACTCAGGGCGTGACACACGTTTAAGTTCAGGTTCAGGCTTTGCTCAACCACCTCTCTGAAATACCCCCCAGGTAAACATGGAGTGTTGAGTGGTATTGGTTTAAACAAGTGGAGATGACATATATGATATATGTATTTTAAATGATTCTGAAATTGCTCGTTGCTATTCTCTTTGAGTTCTTGGCTCATTTAGTTCAAGTAGGAAATATTTTAATTATTGTTTCTGGCCACACAACTATTAGATGCTTATTTTATATAAGCCCCCTGGCCTGCTGCTCATTTAACAGTCACTGATGCCTAAGTGAGTGAATGAAGGAGTGAGTATTTGTCACATGGTCACGCAGGAAAAAGGACTAAACAAGACGCAGATTAATGTGCACCTATAAAAATGGTTTGGCTACATCACAAAATAGATCAGATCATGTTCTACTTCTGAATAATGTGAGACAGATTAGAACCTACACGTGCACATCCAGTTTAAACCTTCATTTTGCTGCTTTTTTCAGTGGGCCCCATGCAAGAACCAAGTGGTTCATACAAGTGATTTAGGTGAACTTGTCACCATTAATCAATTACTTTGTATTTTGAGCTTTCTTTAAAATATGATCCCAATTTTTAAAATGGTCCAAACCTGTTATTTTATTATGGGTTGTGCAGTTAGTTATACATATACATGACTACATTTTCGTAGCTTGAAGACATTTTGAGTTTGAAAAATAAATTACACTTCATAATTATGTCAACATTATCCTGTTTAGCTGCATTTTAAATTGGAATATAATTATACATTTCCACATAAAGCCTTTCAAAGTGATCCAAATTGTCTATGACCTACTTTCAGGCCTATTGTTCATATCCTCAAATGCAGGTTTATGAAAGTTGCTCTCCAGGGGAGCGTCCTCTGTTTCAACGCCTGACAGCAACATCACCTATAATGGCACATATTGTGTCTTCCATGTCTGTGACTGACGCTTCCGCTTTTATTTTAAGCAATTTTCATATTGAGCAGTTTCTTCTTCATTTCAGAGACAGTGCGAGCCTCGGGTTACACAGGATTACAGCACTCGCCTCATATGTTTTTTGGCTTTAGCAGGTCCCTTAATTTCACTGCTGAGATTATTAAAATATCAGACTTTCCTTTAATGATTCCTGAAAGCAGGACTTCTCCAGTTGCCAAACTTGTGAAGTTCTTCTTTTTACTCTTTGATGCCATTTTCATGAGTAAACATTCCCTGACAGACGTCAGGAAGTGTAGCCTTATATGGTATTATTGGGGTATTAATTATGCTAATTTACAAGTCTCATGCACGTGCATGTGGATCATTTATCTGTTATCTGAAGTTATGAGCATTTGCTGACTCTGATGTGGCAAGTTTCACCACAGTACAATATTATACTAATTCTCTGGAAAACGATACAATATTTACCGATATCACAAAGTCTTCCAGAATGCTATTTTGATTTGATTCATGTCATGGTTTTGTGTCATTATAGACAGTATGATATCTGTCTATTTAACACATTCAGTTACATTTATGTCAACTCAAAAAAAGCAACTAAATTATGATTCAATAATTTTATGATTGAACTCTCCAGACATTTGTGGCACAGACATGACATAGGAATTTTTAAGTAAAGGCCTATCATAAAGATGGTGATACTGATTGATATTTTTTACTTGCCATTGAACAAATTATTGATCTATTGATCCAGACTGATGTTTCACTACACTCCTAGTTTGTAAAAATGTTCTTGCATGAGGCCCAGTGTTCTGTATCAAGAGTGAATAAGGGAGAATGTAAACATGATTACTTTGGATTTTCCTTATGGAATGGATGAATAACACTTTCACTGGTTTAGTGGCAGTGCTGCGATGGTCAACAGGTAAAGACAACACACAACTATAAGTCATCGCTAAGCAGTAGGCAGTGTAGAGCGTAGTGACCACGGTGAGCGATGCCACTGTAGACACTAGAGAGAACAAAACTAACATTTAAACAGTAACACCCTGTCGTGAATCTCTAGTATCAGTAGCTTCACTGGTTGTGGAGTTGTTGCTCCTTGAAGGCAGAGCTATAGATATACAGAGTAAGGCAAACTTGGTTTTGGGTCAGTCCTTCGGAGCCACATTCGCACCAAATGTTCCACGGCCGTTACATCCTCTCATTTTAAAACAGTGTAATCACCATGGAGCTTTTAGTGCTAACATTGGGCAGACAGTTCCCCAAGCTATGTATGTCTATGGCTCTGCTCCATGGCAGCTGGACAGAGTGAGTCTTCGCAGGACAAATCAGCCTCGACCAGCTTCAGTGAGTAAAGCTGTAATTTAGAGAAAGGCTTGTTATGGTAGAGATGTGGACTGAAAGCGGCCAGGTACCGTCAGAGCAGACAACACAGGGCCAGGGGGGCGAGCGCTGCCAACAGGAAGTAGGTGACTCTGTAGAGGTGGAGTGGAGAGAATGTCACCATGGCGATGGCCAAAGGGAGAGGGAGGCAGGATGTCAGAGGCAGGAGTTTGCTGAAAGAGATGATGGTGAAGCAGAACTGGGCTCAGCTGTGGCAGGATAACACATCTGATGGGAAACGTGAGTGTTGGTAATGATGTGCTCTTACCTGTTGCTGAGCTTTAAAGTGTTGCAGTTAATAAGCAGCATGTACACAATAATTACAGGCACGACGTGTGGCCAACAAGGGTCAGGATCCAACTGGGTGGAATACCTGCAGAGGATCACAACGTAGGTTAAAGAAACACCTACACACACACCAACTCTAAAGCTACAATGATTAACTGATTATTAATAAACTACTAAATAAACTGTCAACTGTTTTGATAATCAATTAATCATTTAAAAAATTTTTTTTTTTTTAAACTAGCCAAATTGTGTTATAAATTCTGTTAATTCTGTAATTAGCATTTTCCTTATCAGATATATGGCACTAATTAACATTCTTAAATCTGGGCTACTTTGTAATAAACACAGCAGAGAGAGAGACAAAGCACGTCTCTCTCATGCTCTCATTTAAAGACTGTACCTCAGGTTGCGGCTCCAGTGGATGAGTGAGGGTGCAACAAGCATGAGCGGTAGCGTGAAGAGTGCCGACAGGCAGAGGTGGAGCTGTAAGTCATCCCTCACCTCCTGCAGAGCACACTCAGACAGGAGGGCGGTGCCATTACATTCTTTACTAGACTTGCTGAAGGATTCGGTGTCCACTGTGCCGTTCTCCGTCTCTTTGTGCTTCCGGGGTGCCTGAAGAGATGGTGGAAAACTTTAGTTACTTCCAAAGCTGAGAATCAGTGTAATATTTTAAAGGATTTTGCAACCACAGTACCATCACACAGACCATCTGATGCTGGTGGTGTGATTGGAGCAGAATACAGTTCAACACGAAAATCTTACCAGATTCAGCATGTGACTCAAAGATCTTTCTGTCATCTGTAGCCTCAGTACCTGAAGATGTGATGACAAACAGATGTGCAGTGTAATTATTACAGTATTTAAACTGGTTTCTCATTAAAAGATTGGAAAAACTTCAGTTCTACTGGCACATCTCAAAACTCACTCTGTAAAGGTGGAGCAGGAAGGCAGCAAAGACTGACAGCCCCCCACAGGACGTCCCACCCAGAACAGTCAGACACAGAGTGATGAGGAGCTGCGTCCGTGGCCGCAGGGTGCCACAGTCTCTAGAGACAGATGGTCTGCAGAGAAAACAGAAAATAAAAATCAGAAAATGGAATTTACATGAGGTGCTTATCACTAGTCAGTCTATTACGTACAGTAGAGGCATTAGGCACACCCCTAGTTTGGAGAAGCAGCAGGAGTACCGGTGTAGGAAGCTGAGAAATCAACAAACATATTTTAGCCACCAGGCTCCTTTGGCAAAAACAGTAATTTTACAGAACAGAACTTGAAAGTTGCTGGTCTATCAACTGCCTCAATCTGGTAGTTTGTTTGTAGTGTTATGTGACTTCTGTGTTTTAATGGGTTAGTTTGGTTTATCCAAAGTCAAACAAACTAACAGATCCTGGCAGTGGTAGACCAGCAACTCCTGCAGCTACTGCAATGTAAAATGACTGTTTTTGCCAAAGGAGTCTGATTGGTTTAGAGAAAGTGATATTTGGCTTACACAACAGAGGTTTCTTGACAGAAAAGGCTGTCTGACAGCAAGATTAAGTGGTGGTGAAAATATTCTAAAGATAGTGTACACTTAAACTGCTGTTGAGTTTTTTTTAGGTGTCTAAAAATACATTTTGCTGCCGACCCTGTTCACACCAGTACATTGCTTAGCAAACTACACCGGTACTCTTACTGCTTCTCCAAACTGGGGACTGCCAACCGCCACCTACTGTAGGTAGCAGTAATGGGCAATGCCTTATTTCACCAAAATAACCACAGAAATATGACTACACATTACAATGGAAGAGGGTAGTGTTGTGTCATAGCGGTATCCCCACAAATGTCCCTATATTGCAACAATTACGATTCCCCTCCACATCATGTGTGCATGCTCACTTCTCAGCTGTGTCTCACTGTAACTTACAGCTTTGAAGTGTTTACATGGGTATTGTTGAAAAAATAGACTTGAAGCATAAATAAACGCTTTGCTTCTGTCCAATACAAACGTACTGGATAAATATGCTTATCTACATTTTGCAACTTAGCAGGAGCAGAGTGTGCTGCTCTCTGCAGTTTGAAATGTAGTTTAAAACACTGTGTATGGCCCACATTTCCCATCAGGCCTGGTCTGGACCAAGTAGCTGTTTTATGTAGCAGAGTACAATGTTACATATGACATACCTTGGCATTTGAATGTCCAATCATACCTGTGTAGTGGAGCTAATATTAGTGAGACCAGTCGCATGATGAGACGGAGCAGTGCGCTGCCCCAGTACGCGACAGCTGCCCCAAAGATGTACAGCAGAGGCGACAGAAGGTGGGGCCATTCTTCAGCCGGTGCCACGCCCTCATGAAAGGTCATATCAGGAGTGGTTGAGGGGAGGGTGTCCATGAGGGGGAAGCAAAGAACTGACCAGACCTCCTGAAACCAGCTACAGCTGTGGGAGACAGGAGAGGGAGGGATTGGCAAGTTAAAGAAATCACGTGTGGTGTGAGAATATTTCATTAAAACAGTATTCATATTAATGTCAAAAGGCAAAAAGTCTAGTGAGTAGACCTCCAGTTCAGATTGTGTTACTGTCTCAAAGGTCAAGAATAAATTTAAACCCTTAATTTCTTAACATCAGGCTTCCAAAGCCTACCTCAGCAAGATGTGCAGAACACAAACCGGCAGATTGACTTTATGAGGTTGCAGGCCTTTGCCCACCACCTGGCTCATGTCTGCAGCTCGCCTCGTCTTACGGATGGAAGACAGCTGCCCCCCACAGGCCAGGAGGAGGGTTACAGCTGTGTACACCGGCACCATGGGACCACAGAACCTCAGGATCTGTCAGATACAAGACAGCAGGTCACACAAGCTGTACACAGCAAGATTAATGGGTTAATGAGGTATATTGAATGTGAAGCCAATATAAAGCCAAAGGTGGCTCTGCTTTAACCCGGCTAGATCAGCGTGGCAAGTGTCGGCCTTTGGCTGATTTCCTGTTGATATTCTCTATATGAGATACAGATTCTCAGTGATGTCACCCAATGAAGAATTACAACAGCGCAAACTGTTGTGTTGCCACGGGAACCTACATGCATTCAGTTGGTGATGCAGAAAATGCACACTTATTTTTGGTCCTTTTACGCCGATGGTATTTCAGCGAATAGAACACAGATTAAAAATCGATTCCACATTTCCACCATTATGGGACAATGTCAGAGAGGGCTGCCCCCTGAAAATCAGAGATTCAAATCATCAGTCAGAGACCCCTCACTCGACTGAGATTCTTCAAGTCAAGCAGTCTCTTTTTGTTTTGTTTTGTTTTTGTCAGTCAGTGGTGCAGTGAACTTCTTAGAGCATTTCAGTCCCGAGGAGGAGCTACATAGTGCTCTGCCGTAATAGTTTTTATGCTCTTCCTAATTCTCCCTTATAATGATCTTTTCCTCTCAAATGAAGTAGGAAGCATGCAGTCGGTCCATTTGGTGAAGGAGAAGAGTTAAATGATGCGTCAAACACCTCTTTTTCATGAGAGCCCAATGAAGAGAAGCCGGTTTAACAAAGAAGGTTGATAACACCCCCTGCGATACCTGTTATCTCTGACGGGGGTTTTAGATTTTATCAAGTCAACTAGAGTGAAGAAAGCCTGGTTATGTCAAACTTGCTTTGTAGCCCTCACACCTGGGAGCTTTCCCCTATTTGAATCACTGTTTATTCTGGGAGAACAATAAATGTATCAAGATATTCAGGACGGCTTTCATTTAAACAAACAAACAAAAAAGAAAAAAATCTGTACAGTACTCTTAATATTTTTTCTGATGTCATTACAAGTTTTAAAAGGGATGTTACCCAATAAAACAAAACATACCTGTCCCAGCACCCTGGGTAATGAAGTCCTTATTGACACCTGAGGTTAAGACAGAAGATTTCTCATCACATTTTAACCTTCTTAATTGTGATTTAAAGCCACTTTTGTCATGATGAATTAAATCCAGGATGCGCAGCCGCTGAGGAGTCGTACCTTATACTGGCAGTTGGGGGCAGTGTGGAGCTGAAGGAGGACACCTGAGGTGTTGTCTGGGCGACTTGTGTGGAGCATCCCTGAGATCTCCGTCACTGACGGCACACTGGTAGACAGATGAGGGAGACAGTGAATGAGACGTGTAAATGTTCCAAACAAAGAAACAACAAACAGTGACAGAACTGACCTGACTGTGATTAAAGAGTCTTCTCGAAACCACGGCACGTTTATTCTGTACACATTGGGAAGTCTATCTGCAGACAGACAATGATCATTAATACATTTTAACACGTGCACGTGTGCCTGCCGATGTATCACAAGACAAACTTACCTTTATGGACTTTACACTGGCTTGCAACATTAATTTTAAAAGCCTGATAGACCTGAAGACAGAGAGGTGTTAAACAGTTAGTGACATAGGAGGAACAGAGATTCTGAGTTTAGAAAGCTCCTGATGAAGTCATGAAAGCTACCTGGTGAAAGTGTTGCAGCTGGATGGTGTGAAGAAGTCCAGAGGAGTTGACTGTAACATCGCTGACAGTAAAACCTGGAAAAGCAGCAGTTACTGACAAGAACTGTAACTTTTCTTTAATTAGGTTTTAGAGAATCAATGACGTCGACAATAAGACAACTCACCGAAGGACAGGACATGTGGCACCGCGACAGACAGAGTCTGAGATTCTTGTCTCTGCCACTCGCACTCCACCGTGAACTGTGGACCAGACAAACTCTGATTCATCACCAATGTTAATTCATACAAATAACTTTACAAAGTAAGATTAACCTTTTCATTGGCGTCTCAGTCCATCTGTTCTTCTGACCATTTTGCTCGATTAACACAGACTTGCATATTCTATAAACACGGCTGAATTCTGATTCCTCCAATAACTGACTGATTATAAAATGGTGTACAAGCATTCATGGTTTCCAGATGATCCAGATGATATTTGCGAGATATCTTCACATGTCAAAATGTTTCGTGATATATCAACAACTGCATTTTCAATATGTCAGACAACAGATCAACAAATATCAACAAACTGATTTGGGTATTCTGTCCTAATTAGCATATTAATTTTGGATATGCACATCGAAGATATCTACAATGACGGTGTGACTAGTGGTAATTCCTTTTTCGTATCTAAAATTAAATTCTGATGAGTCATGAAAGGAATATTAGATCATCTCAAATATAACTGTTACTAGTACAAACATATTTTCACTAGTTACAATTGTTATTTCAGATCTAAAATGAAATTATTGATATCTGAAATTATTCTTACGAGTTACAGTTTCAAGCCAATATGTCAATAATTGAATCTTATTCATGATATCTGTAATATAAAGAAATATAAAGATCAATTGTAGATATCTATTACATTACATTATATGTAATGATGATATGCCAATGTGGAATTATAACACATCTAAATTAAATCTTACCTATCTATAATTAAGTCTGCCCTGTTGCAGTATAGCATGGAGGGTTGTGGAGCAGCCAAGTGCGCACGCACCCGCAAGTGTCTATGCTGGGACACCTACCCTTCCCAACCCCCCCCCCCTTTTTTTTCCCCCTCTTCCTCCCTCTTGTTCTCCTTTTCCTCTAAGTAAACGGGGCGCTGCCTCAGGTGGCTGACCCACAGTTCCTCCCGCTCCTGTCCTCCCATTGTTATGTATCACTGTCTGTTTTTATGTTTCTTGGACGGGTTGTAACTGAAATGCAATTTCCCCTCGGGGATCAATAAAGTATTTCTGATTCTGATTCTGATTCTGAAAGAGACGTCAATGGTAAAACTAACTGGTAGTAATAAAGTTACACTACACTATAATGTACATTTATCATGTTCAATTTCCACCAGTAAGAAATGAATTGTGGATATAAAGAATTAACATTTTGATTAGAGAGAAATTTATTTTAGATATATTTAATAAGGATTACTAGTCAAAATTATATTATGGCTATTTTGGCTTGGAATTCTAACTACTCAAAAAGCATGTTTGTTACATCTACAATTGCCATTATCACTACTAATTAAGGGGCTTGCCATACATCCTCAGCTGTATTTTGCCAATTAAAATATGTGAAGTAAGATAAATAGTAGACATAACTTGCTAAATATCAACATGTTAGCACATGAACATTCAGTTTAAAGCACACCTGTGCCGAGGTTAGCCCAGTGAGACAGAGACACAACAGAGAGAGACAGAAAGAGGCGGTGAGAAGCATCTTATCATCAGAGAGAAGTGAGTTCTCATTTTGTTTCAAGTACCTGTTTGCCGTTTAGGTTGGAGGCCGAAACAACCAGATGAGTGACTGAAGACAAGTCGCTGAGTCTCAGAATCAGGACCTGAGGGGGATAACAGACAGTTACTGTACGAGCAGCCAGCAGCGGCTCACGCTAGACTGAATAGTGACTCTTTAAGAGGATAGTTACCTTGTATGGTGGCAGAAGCTCAGTTCCCATGGACAGATCCACTGCGTGCACACTGGGAAATTCAAAGAGCATAAATGAAGAGTAACAGAAACTCATACATCATGACATCAAGTTTTCTCTGTGATAGGAAAAAAAAAAA
>JAJHUR010089283.1:12295-22644 GCA_027495735.1 Lutjanus campechanus | reverse complement strand
GCGACAGACAGAGTCTGAGATTCTTGTCTCTGCCACTCGCACTCCACCGTGAACTGTGGACCAGACAAACTCTGATTCATCACCAATGTTAATTCATACAAATAACTTTACAAAGTAAGATTAACCTTTTCATTGGCTTCTCGGTCCATCTGTTCTTCTGACCATTTTGCTCGATTAACACAGACTTGCATATTCTATAAACACGGCTGAATTCTGATTCCTCCAATAACTGACTGATTATAAAATGGTGTACAAGCATTCATGGTTTCCAGATGATCCAGATGATATTTGCGAGATATCTTCACATGTCAAAATGTGTCCAATGCCAATGTGGAATTATAACACATCTAAATTAAATCTTACATATCTATAATTAAGTCTGAAAGAGACATCAATGGTAAAACTAACTGGTAGTAATAAAGTTACACTACACTATAATGTACAATTATGTTCAATTTCCACCAGTAAGAAATTTATTTATTTATTTATTTTAGATATATTTAATAAGGATTACTAGTCAAAATTATGACTATTTTGGCTTGGAATTCTAACTACTCAAAAAGCATGTTTGTTACATCTACAATTGCTATTATCACTACTAATTAAATGCCACAGGGGCTTGCCATACATCCTCAGCTGTACTTTGCCAATTAAAACATGTTGGCATGCCAACATGTTTAACTAAGACTGTGAAGTAAGATAAATAGTAGACATAACTTGCTAAACATCAACATGTTAGCACATGAACATTCAGTTTAGAGCACACCTGTGCCGAGGTTAGCCCAGTGAGACAGAGACACAACAGAGAGAGACAGAAAGAGGCGGTGAGAAGCATCTCATCTTCAGAGAGGAGCGAGTTCTCATTTTGTTTCAAGTACCTGTTTGCCGTTGAGGTTGGAGGCCGAAACAACCAGATGAGTGACTGAAGACAAGTCGCTGAGTCTCAGAATCAGGACCTGAGGGGGATAACAGACAGTTACTGTACGAGCAGCCAGCAGCGGCTCACACTAGACCGAATAGTGACTCTTTAAGAGGATAGTTACCCTGTATGGTGGCAGAAGCTCAGTTCCCATGGACAGATCCACTGCGTGCACACTGGGAAATTCAAAGAGCATAAATGAAGAGTAACAGAAACTCATACATCATGACATCAAGTTTTCTCTGTGATAGGAAAAAAAAAAATCAGGACAGCGACGAAAAAAGAAAAAAAAAAGGTGTCCATTGAGGATACAGGTGGTGGGGACAGACACATAATCATATACTCACCATGAAGAACCGTTCTTGTGTGTGCAGCCATACACCCAGCTAGTCATCTCCTGTTGGACAACAATAGGACATCACAATCACCTTTTTTTTCTGTAAGTTGTTCTTCACTTATTCTGGTTTCTCCTTTACTAAATATGTGCCTTTTACGCTTAAATCTGAAAGACTGAGCTGCCTTTTCAGCTTCATTCATTCATATATCCTTATGAATCACTGGACAAAATGAAAAATGTGGATGGCGATTCAGAGGTCAGACACCAGGCCAGTGAAATGGAGCATTACAAAGGTTGTGGCTCAGACCTAAAGGGATGACAACAATGACACAACAGTGCTGAAAACTCACCAGGTTGTTGCTGCGGCAGTAGAAATGGCTGTAAGCTTTCCTGCGACTCGACAGGGCAAACAGAAAGTACTTGAACTGTCCTTCCTGTAGACAGAGAGGACAGTGAAGACAGCTGGTACATTTTTTTCTGTCCATGTCAGGGCTTGACATCTAGCTAGACATCTCTTTGCAAGACTGAATTTATCGCCTGTATGTAAGGAGTTCATTTATTTTACTGGTTCAAAGTCTGGTACCTTTGGCGTGCTGTAAGCCAGACGTAGCGTGTTGACCTCACTCCACGCCTCAGGAAAATCTGGAAAACGGAAAAGAAAAAGAGAAAAAACAGGACACAGATGAGTGGATTTTAATTAGTGTCACTCAATCAAAACCTCAGTCATTCACTTTGATTTATACGGTTAATCAAATCAAATATTTTCAAAGAAACAATACAAATATCTAACACGTGTAAAGATATGGCATGATGACTCAAAGTACAGGGACAGGATGGTGCTCTAAATAGGAGACTATTAGTATATACTAATACTATTAATAAACCCCTATGCAGCCGTCCAACACAGCCAAAAATTTGTGACCACGCAGACTTCACATTTAGCAAGTGTTCCCACTGCGCATGCTTGTTACTACACCAGTGGAAGGCAGCCATGCACTGAAGTATGTTGAGTCTGCCAGAAAGAAGGAGAGTAGGACCTGGCCCTATTCTTGTCAAGTGGTTTCATATTACAATTTCTCTTTTTGCCTTTTTCTTGTTGTTCAGCCAAAAATAACAAACACGGGAGCTCTTCTTGCTGTTGCCGTTTCCTTTGTAATCTGCATGCTTTTTCTGCTTTTTGATTTTTAATGGAGGTTGGCAAACAAGTTATGGCAGATTACTGCCACAAATTGGAATGAAGTGGGGATCAGGGAACGTGCATGTGTGGTACGCCAGACCGCCGTGGACCTGCAGTTGCGGTATGAATGGAACTGTGAGCTGTCCACAGACACGATAATGATGTCTCAGCCTTAATGAAGTCTATCTGCGCAATTTCTCTGTGCCTTTCAGCTGAAGTGTTTCCTCTTACCTAAGATGGAGATGGAGGTGTCTTGAGTTTCTCCCAACATCCTGACAGGGTGTCTGATGAAGTGATGGTTTAGTACAGACATTTTCTTCTCTGGGTTTTCTGTGAACTAATAAGAGCGCACTGGTTAGCTTATTATTTCTTCTCAGTATTTCTTTTCATAACAGTTTTCACAGAAAAGATTCATTTTAGAAAATGTGTATTAACACTCGTTGTTCTGACCTGTCTGGTTTCAGGATTGATGAGGTCGAAAAATGCCCTGACAGTAGCGAGAACAAGCTCTTTGCACCTGGAACACAAAGATGCTGCTTATTAATAATCTGCTTATTATTTAAATATAGTTCTGAAAAAACAAAACAAAATGTCCTGTTTTTACCAAACGATGGACAGATGGTCAGTGGATACCCATGTTCTGGGAACTGCAGTTGCCTTGAAAAAAAAAAAAAGACAAGAAAAAAAATTGAAAGAAAATTTGAAGTTTGATCCTGGAATAGTGCAGAATCTACAGAGTCCTTTAGCACAAAATAGTTCCAGGAACGTGCAGAGACTTAAACTATACAGTGGAAATATGTAAGTGGAAACATAGAATAGGTTCTCAAAAACGTTTCGGGGTTCCTGGAAAAGTTCCCAAAGTGGAAGAGGGGTCAAGTGCCACTTAACCAATTCACAAACAATTCTTACCACCAGGGACAACTTATTCGGGTCGCCTGGGGGACAAGGTAGAGATGTCAGGCCGGAGCGGACCTGGTAGTCACGGTAACCACCCCCAACAGACAGAACGGTTACATTCCTGAGCTTGTTCGCCTGGTTCACCCACTTCTGTCTCACAGCAGAGTAGAAATCTACACAGAGCGAAAGAATGAGCAAAGATTAACCGCTGATTAACATCAATGTACCATTCAAGACAGGCAGTTCTCCTTACCCAGCAGGTATGGGTCCAGGGCCAGCACTGGAGCCAGGTGAGGGGAGGCCTGGGTAATGATGAGGCTGACCAGATTAGTGTTGAAGCGGGGCAGAGTGTAGAGCGCCCGGGCCACCACTCCTCCCATGGAGTGACCAACAAGCACCACACTCTGAGGGGGGGTCTTCAGGTGCTGGCAGGAGGAGAAGAGGAGAAAACAGACTCGACTCACTTGCTGAGTTTAGCATCATCAGAAAGTGGAGCTGGAAAAATGAACAGCTTAATTTTTGCACAATAGTGCCATGTGTAGGGGTAGACCAAAAAACCAAAACAAATCTTTTATATTTGTTAGTTTTAACTTAAACTTTGGGATGAAATGTCATGATATTTGAGGACTGCCCCTTTTGATTTTTAATTAAATTACTCTGCAGGGTTTTTGTAACTGATACACCTGCAGTTTGTGCACAGATTATATGACCTCACTGGAGCGCTGTTAGTTGTCTCATGTTGCTTTTAAACCTCATATTCAAGTTAACACCAATGTGACTAGGCAAGACAGTGTTTCGTCTCCATAGCAATGACTCTCTGTAATTCTGTTCTAACTGTTGGCTTTTTAGACTTTTTTTTTTGTAGCTGGATACAATTTGTAGCACCTTAAAATATGAATGAGTATAGTGATGTGGCTTACTTGCTAATGTTGCATTTCTGAAAACATAAAATTAAATGTGAGGTTGGGGGGAGTAAGTGACGGTGAATGAGAGCAGAGCAAAAGCAGTGAAGTTGTCAGTTTAGCAGTAAATTTAAACATTAAGGCTCGAGTCATATTAGACTCACAAGTCAGTCGATAAACACCTCCCTCAGTAGAGAAAATCTCCCAACTTTTGCTGCATAAAATGGATGAAAGCTATTAAAGAATTGAAAAATCTGCACTGTTGAACCAATCCAAAGTCTTTAGGGCAGCCCTTCATGTTGAGGCGGTAACATGGTGTGCTTACTACTGGGGAGAGTGGATGAAGTGTGTCCTTGAAAAAAATATGTAAGGGGCGTAGGTTTGTTAGTGGCTGTACTTGCTGCAGTTCAAACAACTACCTTATGTTTAAAAATCCACAGACGATCGAGAGGTGGCGAGATCTAAGATTGTCTGGTCTCTTCTCCATTCAAATTCTGCCATTAGTATCAGTTTATAACTGAGACTTGACCAGTTGATTTTGCTACAAACTGGCTGGCTGTTGAAAACAGGTGATGTGCCTTACGTTCTAAAACCAGCCACTGGAAACTTGACAAGCTAACTTGCAGGCAGTGAAATCAGCTGGCTTAAGTCAAACTAAGATGGGCCAGTTCACACCGTTGCAACTTTCTAAAACAGTTCAATCAATCATCTTGTTGTGAAGCTCATATTACAGGTTAAACCCAAGTAATTTATTGACAATTATCTCCTGCAAGTTGACAGCTATATGAATATTTAAAAGGCACTGAAATATTTACTTTTATCTTTTGCTCTTCTGAACGTTAGCATTCAGGGATTTTAGTTTATTCCACTGTTGCCTTGACAACTTCTTCACTACTGTGAGATGCACAAGTCATTTGGACTCATTAAATGTAGGTGGTGATGGCATGTGTTTGATATGCATCCCCCACACTGAAATAGTACTCCACCGGCAATATCCTTCATCAAGAGTAAGTAACCCTGCCTGACAGAGTGGATGATATTTGAGTCCTGACCTTGTACAGCCTCAAAATGGCCTTAATGCTCTCATGCAGGAAGTGTGTCTGCCGGAGCAAACTGCCGCCGTACAGGGCCACCAGTTCCTCATTGAAGTCCACGGTGAACACATTGAAGTGGAGACCTCCCTCCATGTTTTCAGCCTTCCTCAACGCCACAGAGCCCAGAGAACGAGCTTCACGAAGAGAAGAGGACATTTGAATGTGTCAAATACAGACGAGAAGAGTTGAATGAAATAATACAGATGTGTGCTCAATGCTAGTCCTGAATTCATCATCATCATACACTCAGCTTTAAAGGGATAGTTGGGATCATTTGAAGTGGGTTTGTATGGGGTTCTTATCCATAGTCAGTGTATTACATACAGTAGATGTTGGTCGACGAGCCCCCAGTTTGGAGAAACAGAGAGAAGTACTACGATAGACACTAACAAGGTTATATATGTAAGCCAAATATCACTGTCTCCAAAGCCACCAGACTCCATTGACAAAAACAGTAATTTTAGCTTGCAGAACACAGGAGTTGCTGGTCTGCTGCTGCTTAAACTCATATTGATTTTTTAGGTGGTTAAAATACGTTTTGTTGCTGACCCTGTACACAGCAGCTCATTGCTTAGCTTCCGTGCTGATACTTCTTTCTGCTTTTCCAAACTGGGGCGTGTTGACCATCATGTACCGTTAGTAATACATTGACTATTGATAAGTACGTCATAAAACCCCACTTCAAATAATCCAAACTATCCCTTTAATGCTACAATAATTATTTATGCATAGCTCTTGTGTGCAAATTATTTCTTTATATTTTAAATTATTGATTAGAGTCATCACATCTTGAGCTTCTTCAGATCCTCAGGGCAGCTCTTTGTGACCTAAAAAGAAAACGCTCACTTTGCTGCTAAAAAAAAAAGCTCATTAAATTTACAGAGACTGTATCGTTTTCCTGTATGGAAAACGCTGAAAAATACCAGCAACACCCTGATCTTTTCTGACACCAGCGCTTCATCAAGCTGTTGTAACTTGTGAAGTTCAGAAGCTTATCAAACAACTGCTGGTGTTAAAAATACATCAGCTCGAGGAGTCTAAATGTAGGCTGAGAAATGTTGAGAAACAGAGAGCATGGACCATCATCACAAACACCCAGTGTAACTGCAAAACGTGTTTGTATTCACGTGAATAAAAGCGCGGGTGTTTTTCCTCCTACACACAACTGATAGCAAGAACAGGCAGCCAGCATCATCTCAGAGAGGATTTATGTCATTGAGAGCATTATTAGTTAGAGAGCATATCAGGTTACCAGAAGGTTCAGGCGTGATTCTCCAAGACAGAGTTATTTCAAACTCCAATGTAAGTAAAAACAGCTGATAACATATACAATAATGCATTAGTATATATATTTTCTTATTATCAACATGAAAAGACCAAAACCAACAAGGCATTAGTCCATCTTTTTATACATTCTGACTTTCATTCCCAGTGGCACTCAGACCAATGCAGCTTTTTAAATTGATCATAAAAATACAGTTTCAGTTTTTAAAAAGGATCCATAATTTTATAAACCAGCTGGGCAGTGTAGTCTTAAGAAAATGTGACTTAAAGAGGAGAAAATGATGCATTTTTTTCTCCATGGCAACGGCTGTGCATGCAGATGCTGCAGTCTGTAGCTCCTCAAACTTTGCTACATTTTTGTTGTAATCTGTCATTTTTTCTGCTTGACAGAAACACTCATGTATGGGAGAAACACACTTGTAGACATTAGAAAAGGAAGCGCGGGGTGTGAATTAAAGAGCAGCAGACTCAGAGACGAGCAACAGCACACGTGGAATCTTTCAACGCCCAGCCAGATCAGCTGGACGCACCACGTGCACATGCTTTGTGCACAAAGGCTGTCAGTTTCCCAGATGTCGAACATTTTTATGTCAAGATAAACAATATTATCACCATCTTGTTGCTGTTGTTTAAATTCAACCAGATGCAAAAATCAAAAAATGCACTACAGAATTAGTAGTGGATATGTATATAAATAACTGTATATATTGTTTTATTTTATATTTTATCGTATTCTAAATTGAATTAGCTGTATACATGTTGTATGTGTGTGCAGCATGAAGGGACTACAACTTTTATTTCGTTGTGCAACCCTGTGTTGTATAATGATAAATAAATTACCTTGATACCTGATTGGGATTGGTTGGGGACTATTTTCAGCTGTGGATTAACACAAATGTGGTGCTTCAGTGATTATTTGGGGCAGCAGGATGGTGTAGGCCTATGTGGGAGTGAGTCGAAATAAACTACAGTGTGTGTGTGTGTGTTCATGGCAATGAGAGAAAATGTCACCCAGTGCGACAGCATGGATCATAGATGTGTTTTTAGACAACGCTGGAGCTCTTTGGCACAGAGCAAGAAGATACCTTACACTTTGACTGCGCAATTACAAAAAGTTGTAGGGTCAGCTCAATGTTGGTTTTGGTCTTTTCCTGAGATTTGACAACAAGAAAAATATAGAATATCAGCCACACAAAACAATGCGGAAACTTGTTTTCTTCTCTAAGATATTCTGTCTTAAAATACTGAATGCTTGTGTGCAACTTTGTGAAGGACAATCCAGTCTGCCTGACGGTCAGGTACAGAGACTAATCACCAAAAAGCATGAAGCCATGCTCTTGTCCTCAAACAACCTCGTCACATCCACTTATTGAAACGGTCACCTCCTCCTGCTTGTGCATCTGAATGCCTTTGTTGTTTAGAGCTGAAACATCCTGCTTTCACTTGCCTTTCTTTTATCTGCTGTTTGCTAATTTAAATGCTAATACTGAAACCTGTCTTTGAGCACTCCATTATTTAACCCTCCATTAATGTTGTGTACTTACCTTGTTTGTAACTGCCTGCATTTCCGGGCAGGAAGAGCACAGGGGCACCGGTGAGTTTGAGGGCTCGGGTCTCCTGGGCGTACAGACCCTCTCCGTAGAGGTAGAGGCCGTACGCTGGGTAGAGTCTGGCCACGCGACGAGGCAGAGCCACACGCTGTCAGCCCCACATGCAACAACACAAACACAGATCACTCTTGATCTCAGACAGTTGATAAATCTTGGTATACTTGACCCCTTAATGTTGGGTATTTAGGGGTTTTTGACTGTTGGTTGAACAAAACAAGCTGTTTAAAGACGTCAGCTTGGGGTATGTAAAATTATGTTGGACATATTTACATTCAGGCTATTTTTTTTTACATCAAATAATTAATCAAAAATCACTCTTACATGAAAAATATTTATTAGTTGCTGCTATGGATGATAACGATTAAACAAAGGTCAATTATTTGGTTGTTAAGAACTTTATCAATTACATAAAATTGAATTAATCTGCTGTCAAATGAAGATCTGAGCTTATTTCTATCTTTATGTGTTATGTTGTCAGTGAATATGCAATATGTTGCTGCTGAAATAAAGCTTTAGTGGGGGGGAGGGGCACATTTGGTATTGTTTGAATTTAGCACATTTTTAATGTTTTTTTTTTTAAATTACAATTAATCGACTGATTGATTGTTAATCTTATGAATGACTGAATAAGGAAAGTGATTACAATTTGCAATCCTACTACTGACCAAATCAAATATAGTATTGTTTCATTCTGCTCAGACTTTTCATAGCAGAGCACAGTTGAAGACCAGAAAATTGAGCTCTACTACATTATAATAATAACTATTGATTGTTCTACGTATTTAAATCTTAACAAAAACGTTTAGTGAATAATTCTTTCCTTTCAGATCTGTATTCATCACTAGCTCTATCGCCCTGATTCAGAAGATCAGTCCATTAACAACATAAACAAAGCATATATGGGGCTCTTTGTATTCATCTTCCCATATATCATAAGAAAAAGGCTGTCTGCCTGCAGTATGGTCGATGCCCATACAGTGCATTGCCCCCAGCTGTGCTCCACTTCTGGACACATGCACACATTAGTGAGCATAAAGCAGAAGAAGGCGACCTACATTGCATTGCTAACATGTTTTAACTGTCTTCACCTGACTTGCAGCCTCTCTGTGAAACACAACACACGTCCCTGATCGTATCTCACAACAGCTGATCTGCTGAGAGGATTCAAGGATCAGCAGTTGATTTATGCTTTCATAACCTGGCTAATTTGGGCTAATCTAATCCGTTTCCTCAAGAAAACAGGCACACCTCCAAGCAGACAGGTGAGTGTGTTCATAGACACCATTGAGGAGGAAATACGTGAGGCAACACAGCCCTGCATCTGACGCTCACAGCTTTCATGGAATAGCTTAAAAGACGTTTGTTATTGATAATTTATATTGTCTGTTCAGGTTTAAAACTACATGTGGTTCGCGGTTTTGACATGATTTAGCAAGATAACCTACAGTTTAATTAGCCTCTGCCGAAAAAAACGCAGCCGACACGGCATGCTGCTACGTTAGCTAATTTATGGATGTTGTATGAGGTGTGAAGTGAAATAATTAGCCCGGCTACTCACCCGATACTCCGGGTATTCAAACATATAGGTCATACTGCATCTGTTCTCCTCGAAGCCAGTCAGCAACTCTCGCAGGCCAACCGCAAGAAGCCCCAGAGCTAACACGTAAAAGGCCACAGTGAAGAGTTTCATGGTTCACTTCGGTCTCTGGCTCTCAGATATTACAGGTGTTTCGCCTCCATGTTTGAATTTTCATCCTGTGAACTCCTCGCCGCGTCAGACACCACACAGGTTGTCACACTCACCGGCTGAGCCTCACACAACAGGAACCACATACTATACAAACAGCGGTGATTGGCAGGTTTATCAGCCAATAAGAGGAGGGAACGTTGGAAAATTGACCAATAGGAGAGCAGGAAGCGAGTGACACAAAAATATATAATGAATAGCTAAATTTAGCTGCTCCTGCTCAGTTCAGTGTTTTCTTTTATTTGATTTCTCATTATACATACATACATATATATATATATATATATATATATATATATATATATATATATATATATATATATATATATATATATCTCTCTTATATACATATATATATATATATATATATATACTCTCTTTT
>JAJHUR010089283.1:0-12275 GCA_027495735.1 Lutjanus campechanus | reverse complement strand
AGTTCAGTGTTTTCTTTTATTTGATTTCTCATTATACATATATATATATATATATATATATATATATATAATATATATATATATATATATATATATATATATATATATGTATATATATATATATTCTGTATGTATGTATATTTAGTACCAGACACACGAAAAAATTAAATCAGGAGAAAGATTCTTTTTATTTTGACAATAAAATTGACTTTATTCTCAAAATGAAATATAAAAATCTTGCTCCTTTTCTTCCCCTTCTTTTCCTTTTTTCCACTCCTTAATCCAGCCCCTAGACTCTACAAAATCATCATGTGTAGGTGTATATATATGAAAAAAGAGTAAACAATACACGGTGAGTGTAAAGAATAGTAACAGAAATTAAAGGCACATTGTTCATTTTTCAAATCTTTAATAAAACAATCAACAGTCAGCTGCAGCTGTATCAGCACATATACAGTACATATAACATGTACTTCGGGGTCAGGTGACTGCAACAGGTCAAATAGTTTGTGTGGAGAAAAAAAAGACATTTTTTGTGTGGGGAAAAAAATCTGGCACATTGAATTGATTGATACCACAGTCTCACCTAGAGAAGCAAGAGTTCTCTATTTGGAAATACAGTTATTAGACATTAGTGAGTCTTTCCAAAGATAGAAAAAAAAAAGATGCGAGTTTGCAGGACCTGTTGAAAAGCAAACCCACATGAAGCAAGCCCCACCTATGATAATGTTTAAATTATTTGAAAATAATATTAGATTACTCTTGAATGTACAAAACCGTTCAGAGCAGGACTTCACAAACCTTGTCAAGTTTTGATCACAGATTGTTTGGGGAGGGAGGATCACAGATAATGTAGAAAACCATAGAAACACTGACATACTGCAGACAGTTCTGGGCAGCATCTACGAGAACATGTTTTTCTACAGTGACTGGTGGATGAATCCAAGTTTGTCTTGGTGCTTTCTTCCAGCTTCTCAGTGAGGAGATGTGTCTTGCGTCCCCTCTTTGGATTATCTTGAGCCATTTCTTAAAAACTCAATTTACTGAAAGCAAACACTGAGGAGAATTTAAGAGTCTTTGACTGGCACAACTGCCGGATGAAAACCGTCTTAATCCAACAGTTTGGAGTGCTCTATCCTCGTAATGGTCCAGTCTGGAGCCACTCCCTTAGTAAACTCCCTCTGGAATCTGTCAGAAAGACAAAACGAAAGATCACAACAAATATTCTAAGTATAGGATGTTTAATATCTTACATGCACGAGTCGTGACACTCCTGACAAGAAAGATTTACTCACTCATAATTTGCAGTCAGCAGTCTCTTAGTTTCTGGTTCTCCCTCTCCACCAATGGCCACCTGGAAGACTCGAGTTCCCTCCATGCTGTCGTCAGGCAGACGTGCGCTTGTCAGATACCAGAAACGCATCAGAATGCTGACAAACTTCCTCCCTGGAAAAATAATATTGACACCGATTAATACTCCACAAATAATCATACTCAGTCTATTACGTCTACTGCATGTCTGTCTGTCCTGGGGATCCCTCCTCTGTTGCTCTTCATGAGGTTTCTTCCATTTTTGCCTCCTTTTGTGAAGTTTTTCCTCATCTAAACGAGGGTCTAAAGACAGAAAGTGTGGTTTGCTGGACAGGTTGTGAAGTCCCTAGAGACAAATTCTTGATTTTTGACATTGTGCTATATAAATAAAATTGACATGTCTTGACATAAAGAAAATAAAGCGCTCTCCATAATAATAAATAATGCAAATGTGTATACATATGAAACATACATAACCAGCACAGACATCAAAATATTGTATTTCTTTCAAAAAAGGGTTTGGGCTGGATTTATTCTGCATTTTTGTTGTCAACAAATTCCATAAAATTCAACAATTTGTCTCTTAATATTTTTAAGCTTCCCTGCCCTATTTGTGGCACTCAGCCTCAAGTCTATTGGTTCCTACTGAAGATGTAAATCTTCCAATATCCAATATATACACTTGATCAATATATAGTTTCACTTTTAAAACAGCCTGGTGTAAATTTTAGCAAACGTTAATAAAACAGGAGTAAATGATGTATTTGTTGGGGACTATTTTCAGCAGTGAGTGTGTGTTTGGGGCAGCAGAACAGTGTATGTGGGATTGAGTCAAAATAAACTACAGTGTGTGTGTGTGTTCATGGTAATGAAGGAACATGTTACCTAGTGTGGCTCCATTGGTGTGCTTTTAATAGTTTTTAGACAACAATGGAGCTCTGTGGCACACAGGAAGAAGATTTATCAGGCTGTGACGTCAGGAAAGATTAAATCGAAAGCAACTGCACTTGTTTAGAAGTCTTTTTTTTTTTTTAAGATGTTTCACCTTTCATCCAAGAAGCTTCATCAGTTCATGCCTGTCAGACCAGTCTGAGCTAGTCTGAACAACAAGTCCAGTTGCTTTCGATTTA
Source organism: Lutjanus campechanus (assembly GCA_027495735.1). Classification (NCBI taxonomy): domain Eukaryota; kingdom Metazoa; phylum Chordata; class Actinopteri; order Lutjaniformes; family Lutjanidae; genus Lutjanus; species Lutjanus campechanus. The sequence goes on along the minus strand of JAJHUR010089283.1, from coordinate 9,834 downwards.
ATCTTTCCTGAGATTACAATGACCTGGACGAATGAGAACATTCACGGACATCAGGCTTTGACACACACACATAATGTGTTAGTAGGATACATTCATTGTTGATTTTCATGGGATTTGTTGACGAATAAACAGACAGCTTTAAAATATCTTGGGAGGTAAATAATATCTCAGAACACTTGGTGCTGACCATTATCATCATAGTAGATTCCCACGTCTCCAGTTGTTGTGTACATGATCTCATCAGACTCTGCAGAGAGAGCTTTCTTGTGGCTCGATGGCAGCAAGCTGCACTTTTCCTCGAGCTTTCCAATCAACTGCAAGGAGAGGAAAATCAAATAAAGCTTCACTCAAGCAAAGAGGTTACACCTGTTACATAAAATTTTAAGAATCCTTTGTGTATATAACAGGTTTAATTAAGAACTATTGTGTCCTGATAATGCCATGTCATGTTTAGTTGTGATACAGTTAATGGTTCCTTAATTAGCTAATCTAAAAACTATTAAATTTTGATTTGTATGATGAATTAATCATTTTAGTTGTTGGTTGTTCCACAAACAGGCTTGTGGGACCATCTGGCAAACAACATTTTTGTAAAATAAATATAACCACAAGCAGCAATTTGCGGGTTCGATCCCTTTTGTACTCAACAGAAGGAAGCGGCTCAATCAGCCATAGTTAAAGCTGTGTGCAGCAACAAGTGGGTTTCAGCCTTCAATAAGCCAAGCAAAGTCACTTCAGTTAGTTTGATTATGTTTTAAGTGTGATTATCAACAGCAGAATTGTGAAGGACTTGTCAAGGTTGTATTGTGTAAATTGTTTGAGTAAGCAACAAGTAACAGATCTTAGTAAGCCTTGAGTATGTAACGTGTTCACACTGCAAATGTTACTCATAAAAGTGTCAGTGTGCTGTACTGACCAAGAAAACTAAGTGCTCCAAAATGCATTGCACACTTGTTTCTGATGCCCATGTCCATGTTGCAATGTATTATCACCCTAGCCTAATTATTACTTTATTATCCAAAACGTTAGGGTACAAAAAAAACTCATCTACCACACCCACAAAGAAGGAGAGGAGAAATCCTAGCTGAAATAGCTTGTAGGTCTTCCTTAACACCAATGACATCACTGTGACATCACTGGAATCAGGAAGAACAACAGATATCGCAGCAGGAGAACTCAGATTTCTTACTGAATATAACACACACTGAGGAATTCATTCTTTAATTGACTGCATTTACCATCAACACTGACTGGACATCCACAGGAAAAGTGCCAAATTTTCCCTTCAATGACTGTAACTGACGGTGGAAACAAAAAAATTTCTGATGGCACTGACAAATAGATTGTATTAAATGTTGTTCGGTCATGTTGTTGCCAATACACGATCTGCTTAATAATGTGTCTGTGCAGATATTGATCCAGAACAGAACATAAGAAACATGTGTGGATGCCGGATGGTGGTGCAACGGTTCTGAAAAGATCTCAAAAAATAAAACATTTGTATAACAATTAGTTGTTGCACAATTTATGCAGATTCATTGTATATTAATGACTACACAAACACAGCACAAGCAGATAGATTAGTATATGCATATTTTATACAATTAGTATGTAGTATGGAGTTAGGGATCAGCTTGAGACTCAGTTTGGACTTGCTGGGTTCCAATACTCACGTCTTTAGCCACAAGTCCTTCCAAAGCATCAAACTGACACTGTGACAACAGTCTGGAAACATGGGAGAAGGCCTGCAAGAGGTAACAAAACATCCTCAACAACCAGTTATGGAATGTAACCAAAGTACTACACGAGCTAAGTATAAATTTGAGGTACTTGTACTTTACTTGAGTCTTTTCTTTTGATGCTACTTTCTACTTCACTACATCTCAGATGGAAATATTGCACTTTCTTACTCCTCTACAATTATTTGATGAATGTGATGAGTTACTTGTTAATTTACAAATTAGGATCACAAACAAAAAAATAAAAATAGTTTACAAAATATGATGTTTTGGTATAAATTAAACTATCCAACAGGTTATACAAGTATTGCTCAAAGTATTGGTTGGTTCATCAATAGGTCTTCTGACAGAAAATTGTTGGCAACGCAATAACATTTCATGGTTCCAGCTTCACAAAGATTTGAAGATTTGCTGCTTTCATTTTAATTATATAAATTTAGTAATAATGTTGAGGTTTGGACTGTAGGTTGGACAAAACTGTCTCTGGTACACTGTAACGGTATTTCTCACTTTTTTTTCCAGCCTTACAGGATTTGACATCAAAACAGGTATTGTTCAGGACCTGGTATTGAAGCCAAGTTACTTATAGCGGTACCAGTATCAAAGATTTTTGAACAATACCCAGCTCTCTCTCTATATATCTCAAAATAGTATAACATTTTTTTTTGCTATTGACAACATTTTACTTTTAATAACGTACTTAAAGTAAATTTTCCTGATTATACTTTAAGAAACATGGTAGGACTTGTTCTTGTAAAGAAATATTTTCACACAGTGAATCAGTACTCTTACTTAAATAAAGGATATACTTGCTCCAACTGTCAACAACAGAGCAGACCAGACCTTTTTCATGGCAGCCATATTGACATGAAATATTAACGTAAACACAGGTGTTACCAATGATACTAATTAAGGTCCCGATCCATTTAGTGAAGCAGAACATTTCCAGTGAGCCAACATGCACAATAGCAGCGCCCTGGCTCTGTTTGACCTGAATTGAACTGAACGTTAATTAGTATCACTGTAACACCTGATTATCCTATTTCATGTCAAAATGGCTGCTGTAAAAAAGGTCTGTTAACACAGCATTAATAAATAACGTTAATCGCAAAGTAACTGTGGCTGTCAGAGAAGTTGTAACTAACAACACTTTAACTCCATCTGTTGTCAGGTTTGTACAGACCTGCTTCGCTCCCTCTGTGAACTCTTCAATGTTGAACTCTTTATCAAAGTACGCCCTGATAAGAAAGTAGTAAATTCGGGTGCGAAACCAGATGAAAGGATTGGGGATGCCAACCACCACCACCTTCTGGTTCGGTTTGTGTCCGCCCCGGTCGGAGCTATACGGCCGGACGGCTGCTGACAACGCGGCAGGTGATGGAGAAGCTAGCCGCGTTTTACCGGGCCGCTTCAGGACGACACTATCACTTAAAAACAGACGAGTAAAGCTAAGTGTTGACGGCACCCTGTAACAACCTCTTAACATGGGCAGCGCCATCTTTCTTTCCTCGGAAGCCTTCTTGTGTCCGTGTACTTGTGTCTTCCGCTGAGGAACAAATAAAAAATATTTAAAAAACAAAGATATTAACGCAACAAAATACTAAAATTATGACATATTGTTTTAGTGTTTACCAAACAAGTATCTTATTTTGTAATTAATTGTCCATAAGTGGGTTTTTACGGACCAATGTCACTTCGTAATTTCTTGTTTCTATGGGGGACACTAACAATGTGACACCCGGAGGTGTTTACTTTCTCCAGATGAAGAACTTGGTCCATGCTGGTGATTTTCTAAAGCAAATCATGTTTAATGGAGCTCCAGGAAAAAGTACCCGTGCCGATATTTACAGAGGTAGACAAGGAAGTCTTCCTGAAAGAGATTTATCCACAGGTAAGACCTCTGAGCCTCAGGTACCTGGCGGCTAGTGTTGGTCTCTATCATAGCTTCTACTTTGACTCCTTTAACAGCTGACTTTATCACTGTTGCTCTATTGCTGGTGTACATACAGTAGGCTATGTAAAAGGCAATGGTGTACAAAGGTTTACTGGTGATGTTGACAATAAGGTTCCACTGTTGTTGATGTGGGAAGTTGATGACGGAAAATAAATAAGTAAAAGAAGTTCTACCAATTAATACAAATAAGTAATAAAGTCTAAAAAACACAATATATACCAACAGTGTACACACACAACAATGTTGAAAAATGGGATGGTATATGTGTTAATTAATTACAAAATTTATTTAAATAGATACAAATGAGAGTATTGTGAATAAGAGTAATTTAAATGTACAGCATAAATGCAGTACTGATGCCAGTGTATACCTGAGTATTGCACATTTGAGTTATTGCACAAAATGATTATGTAAAGTCAGATAGATAGAGCAAGATAGATGTATCATTTGGCTTCAGCTATATTGGTCTATATTGATATCTGTGTGTATAATGTTTGATATGTACTGATGATTTTTCAGCGCAGACCGGCCGTGCTGAGAGGTGTGTCTCTTGGACCCTGCCTGGAAAAATGGACAGTTGAATATCTTGGACAGAAAGGGGGAGACAAGGAGGTGAAGATCCACGTGTCCACTGTGCCGCAGATGGACTTCCTTCACAAAAACTTTGTGTACAAGTAAGTGCTCTCTCTCTCTCTCTCTCTCTCTCTCTCTCTCTCTCTCTCTCTCTCTCTCATGTCATTTCTGTCTCTGCAAATTTCTCAGCTCTACCTCTTTACTCACAGGACTCTGCCATTCAATGAATTTGTAAAAAGGGCATCTGAGAAAAAACACTCTGACTTCTTCCTGTGTGAGGTAACTATCGTAAAATAAGGACGTACTGTATATAGATTTTTTTTTTACAGTCTGTTATATTTGTTAATGACACAAAGTCCTTGGTCTTATTTCAGGATGAGAGCTATTATCTTCGATCACTTGGAGAGGATGTACGAAAGGTATTGAGAAGACTCAGGCTGTTCATACCTGGTATTAACATGCACCCTGGGTGATCCGATCACAAGTGGACACCCTAAAGTGCATCACTTCACACCTGGCATTAGAAAGTGCCTCCATGTGTTTCAAGTGACCATATGTGATCGGATCTCACTTCCCCGCTCTATATGCAAATAAACACTAATGCTGTTTTGTCAGTTGATTATCCATTGCTGTCCATTTGGACATTCAATATGAAGATTTGGCTATTTTGGCTATTCATTCCTTTAAACTCCTGTGTCAGCCTACATGAGACTCATATACCTGCAACTTTGGTAAGTTGTCAAGTCCAGCTGCCTTTACTGTAATTTCATCAACATTTGATTGTTTTACTTCCGCTTCACCTACAGTTTCCCTTAGTAAAGGCAGCCATGTTGCAGGATATTTTGTCTCTCAGTTCAACTGAGAGTGTGTGTTCTGGTAAGACAGTGATGCCAGTGCATACCCACTATGATGTTTTCACATTGTAGATGAAACAGGAAGGCATTCATGGCAGAGTCAGAGAGTAAAAGTGTGTGTTCCAATGCACCACGGAGCATTTTACCTGCCAGCTGTTCACAGCAACAGTTTTTTACAAGGAAAAATAAACAATGCTGAATTTACAAGAAGGCCAGAATGTTTAAGAATCAAAATGTGTTGCTGCTTTTAACTGATGGTGCAACAGTAGTAACCAACACGCTGAGACAAATGGACACAATGGTTTTTCCATAAAGAAAGAAATAAGCTAATGCAGAACATTTGACAAATTTACAAGAAGACCCAAATAATTACGATTTTGTTGCAGACAGAGTTTCACAAAGTTTTTAAAGTTTTTTTCTCACTCAACAACTCTCTAAATTACACATTTTTTTAAAGGGAGTCTGGAGATACTGCAGTTAGTAGTGTGCTCACGAACATTTGCTTCTTATCCTGGCAGGTAAGAGGCCCAAACACATAATGTGCATTACAGTGAAGCAAATTTGAAATCAAACAGCTGTTTGATGTGGACTTCAAACGTTTGCCAGGACACATGCATGTTAATACAAGGTGTAAACATGCTCAATGTTCTGAAATCTGTAAAGATAGAGTAGTTTTTGTACCTACCTGCTGCCGCTAATGTCCAAAATGTCTTCAGTCTGACTCTGCAGAAGCTCTGAACCGGGACTGAATGTCTCTCTCACAGGAACCTGCTGATCTGAGCAAACAGTTCCCAGACTTGGCCGAGGATTTTCACATCCCACAGTTCTTTGCACCCGATCAGTTTTTCTCCAGTGTCTTCCGCATCAGCTCCTGTGGTCTGCAGCTGTGGACGCACTACGATGTGAGTCTGTGAGATGTGTGTTTAGGCTCTCTGCTTATTTGTTCAGCTTTTCTTTATTATTGGTAACTTGTCTGTCTCATTGAATGAATGGGGGATGGTGCTGCAGTGGGTCTAAAACTTTGAGTTTTTAATACTTTTTAAATTTTCCATTAATTGATGATCTGTGCAGATCAGCTGTAAGGTTACAAAGATACATTTTGTACGTGCTGTCCTTATCAGCACAGGTGTATGTGTATGAGAACCATACTTTGATGTTCCACTCCTAAAGGAAATTAAGTTTCTGCAGTTAAATTGTTAAGCCCCAGTAAGCTCTCCCCCCTCTGGTCTTTGGGATTCATTTCATTCCTCCAGGTGATGGATAACCTGCTGGCTCAGGTAACAGGGAGGAAGAGAGTGGCTCTGTACAGCCCCCAGGATGCACTGCACCTCTACCTGTCAGGCAAGTGGATACGTAAAGATGCCAGTGGCTGTTTGCTCGAATGATGTAAATATACTGTTGATATTGACGCCATTTGACTGGATGATTACATGTTTATTAATCACTTAGTGTGATATTGTAATGCTTCTTTGAATTTCAGGTGATAAATCAGAGGTTCTGGACATCGACTCCCCGGACCTGAAGCGGTTTCCCGAGTTTGTGAAGGCGAAAAGATACGAGTGTGTGCTTGAACCTGGAGATCTACTTTTTATCCCTGGTAAGCAAAACTCAGCAAGCTACAGCATACAAATTCTAATTGGAGCTTAAAGAGGAAATTCACCATTTTTCATGTGGATGTCCAGTCAGTGTTGATGATAAATGTAGTCAACTTTTTTTTGACAGAGAAAGCTTCTCTCAAAAGTAATTGAATTACTTACCCAATTATTGCATAGAAAAGTAATTAGTCACAAGGGAAAATAACTTCTGCATTACTTTAAATGTCTGTTTTAATTCTCTTATTAATGCACACAGCTTTATTATTGTACTGACAACTATCAAATTTAAAATGTTTAATAATTGTAGCCATGATCACTGATAGAAGTTATTAATTATGCCAACCACCAGAGGGCAGCAACATCTAGTGTTCTTTTTATTGCCTGTGGTTTAACCAGTTAAGTAGGATGTAGTAGAAGAAACCCACACAGTTGATCAAGCATTGCTACAGTAGTCCATTTAAATTACACTAATTGTAATGTTCATTTGAAAAAGTAATTAGTTGCATGTCTAGTTACCTGCAGAAGTAGTGGAATTACAGTAGTGTTTTTTTTTTCCTTACTTTGTTATGCATTACCTTCACATGCTAGATGAGTATTTTTGTCACTTAATGTTGTTTTTGCCAACAAAGTAATAGCTATAGATTAAAGTGGTGATACACATCAACTTGGTGTCAGAAGCTGGCATGCAGTGCATCCTGGTACATGTAGGCACCGCACAGCTCTGTGAGCAGAGAACGCAGCTTTCTCGGTCAATAGAGCAGCACTGATTGCTTCAACTGACTACATTTACCATCAACACTGGCTGAACATCCACATGAAAAGTGGAGAATTTTCACTTTAAGATCGACACGGATGAAACTTACTACTGTAATGTATGAATGACTACAAGGAATTTATTTCTCATTAAAGACTTCGAATAATCCAGTGTCCCTGTTCCGCAGCCCTGTGGTTCCACAACACCCTGGCACTTCAGTTTGGCGTGGGCGTGAACGTGTTCTGGCGCCATCTACCTGCTGACAGCTATGACAAAAAGGACCCGTACGGTAATAAAGACCCTGTGGCTGCAACTCGAGCCCTCCAGGCGCTGGAGAGAGCGCTGCACACTCTGGATGAACTCCCAGCTGATTATCGGGACTTTTATGGGCGCCGTATGATTCAGTGCATCCAAAAGCGAACGTACTGTGACGGTCTAACGAGCACAACCGCACAGCTGGACTCTGACAGCACATTACCCAGCAGTCAATTCACCAAACCTGGATGAGTGTTCAGAGAAACATGGAGTAACCAATAAAACAGCTGTGCTGCACTTGTGTTATGCTTTATTCTTTTCATCCGACTTTGGAAGTTGAAGGTGATTTTTAAAGTGTGTGGGCAACGTCGGCACTGGGCAGATTTCCAGGAGACAGATTAAATTTAACATTTAAAGATTAAAATAATACCAAAGCTTTTTGTATGCATTAGCAGAACTCCTAAACACTATTTGAAAGGGACACCTCACCCCAGAATTTTTTTTTTTTTTCACCCGTTATGCTTTTCATACATCTCGAGAGTTTTGGTGTGAGTAGCAGAGTTTTGCAGACAGTTGTAGAAATCATCACACAGAAGAAGTGTGCATCTACTCATGGACGAGAGGCTTGTGCTTCTGACAGCATGGGACGTAAACTTTGATGGCATCCTCAGCTGAGCTGTAACCTTTCCTCCATCAGTAGATGCATGGTGATACGGCAGGCTGAGTTTCTTTCATAGTAGGATTCTGATTTCTGTACTTAATTACTTTTAAAACATTTATCTATTATTATTACTCGTGTATCGTTTCTAAACTTGAAAATTGGACAGTGCAGACCAAAGTGAGTTTCACTTACTGACCTCACGTAATTTCTGCAGAGCTCCACCTAACTTCATCCTGAGTGGAAGTCTATTCAGTCAGAATTTGTCCAAACACCTACAGAAACCCCAAACTAAAATCAAGTCAATCTACACTTTGCCTATTTGGTACTCTTTAAAATAAGAGAGAATAAATGGTGTCCAGTACACAAAATGAATTTTAATCTGCATTCGTGTGCAGAGGAAAAGTTCCCAGTTGAGAAATCTGAAATACCTTAAGACTAATTTCTTAAAGAAATTAACCCATTAAATATGAAATACTGGATTTTATAGTCAGTTATTCTCATTTTGATAATACTGTCAGTGTTTTATTTAAACATTTCATGTTAATTCTCTAAATGGAAAAAATAAGTCCTACTCCTCTACTTTATTTTTTCTTATGCCTGGGACTAATACTCTTCAGTATTTGAATGTGCATACATTTATTAAATTGAACATACAAACTTTAAGTGCATTCTAATTGTAACTTTCTGATAAAAGAATTTGGCGTCTAGTAAAAATAAGAAAACATGTTATAATAACATGTACAAATATCTTGCTACATGAAAAGGCTCATTAAAACAATTTTAAAGCAAATATTTTTTGTCATATGGCCACAATATGCTGCTGTACTTTGCTAATCAACTGATTGACGATAGTGTATTTAAAAACTCAGATATTGATACAACAATCTCAACTCAAGGTCGACTTGCTCGCTTATTCGAGAGTTTTCCAAACACCTGTTTCAAAGGTGAAGAATGAACTGTGTTTGGCGCTGCTGAAGATAAAGCAGGGTATACAGGGAAGCAACATTATAGAGTCTTGTGGTCCAGAGTCCAGATGTACGAGTCCAGGGACCCAAAATGCACATGTGCAGATACCAATATGGTTTGAACTTTTATTGCACAAAGATTACAGTTCTTTATGTTTCCTTACAAACATTTTAAAGCTTTGTAAACAGTGAAGCAGCATCTCCCCAGTGTGTTCAGTATCTCCTGCTAACACCGCTTTGAGTCCCCGTTGTCACATTTCTTCAGTAAGTCTCAGCGAGTAAGTGTGTGCACAAGAGCCAACCAGTGACCGACTATATGAAGCAGAGAGAAGCTCGGAGATGTGACTGGATCTCAGCAGAGGGGGCGGTTACACGCTGTGGGTCAAAAACCGCGCGTTCGATAACCTGCGTCAGGCTGCTGGCTACATGAGGGAACTACAACAGAAAGCTGGTGACTTTTTCACTGTGATGATTATATTGTGTC
>JAJHUR010089282.1:0-19067 GCA_027495735.1 Lutjanus campechanus | reverse complement strand
CGGTCGGACCGCCGGTGGCTACGCAGTTGTGCTTTGGTCTCCATGCCCTTTAGCCAGCTGTCAAGACGCTGAAACTTCTGCTCCATCTGCCGCAGTTTAGCCAGAGCGCTGTTGAGCTGCGCCCGAGTGTCGGCCAGCCGGGCCTGGTACAGCCTCCACTCCTGTTGCAGGGTCTCCAGGGCTCGGTCTTCGATCTGAGGGAGCCCCCAGGGGATGACCAGCTCTCGACTGACAAGCAGGGTGTTAATCAAAGCCTGGCCCTCAGTGCAGTGCAGCTGTAGCTCCTGTAGATACACAGATGTGGTTGAACACCTTCAGCTCTCTAATCTTTTAGATGACATATTAACTGAATAGAACTTTTGTCTATGTAGCAGTAGTTGTAGTAGTGGTAGCAGCAGCTGTGGAAGCATTTCATTTCCCCACTGACCTGCAGCTTTTGCAGCGTCTCCTCCAGCATATCAACATCACCCTCCAGTTGAGTGTAGCAGCCAAGCTTCTCTTGTTCTTGTTCCAGCCAGTCCTCAAATGCATGGAGGCCCCGTTGATACTCCTGGTGGGCTTTCACCAGCTCCTCTGCTTTGCCTACGGCCCTCTGAGGACGTAAGGAGGATTTAGTCATAATGTGAGAGCGGTTTGACTGTAATTTTTCCTTTGACAACATCTTTTTTGATATGCGGGCATTGTTTTCAAGTTTTGACACTTTTTTTTTAACATTCAAATTGTGTTTTTGAGAGTGTGATGTTATTTGTCTTGGATTTTCTGCGAATGAATCTGACGTGTCTCATGTCAATTTTTGTTTAAAAATAGCAATACATTTTATTACTATTATCACCATGAAAAGCAAGAATAAAATAAATAAGAAACATAGCTTCAAGGTCAATTTTTTAGACATCTTAGACATTTTTTTAAGCCGTTTTAAAACAGCTGAATACAAAAATACACTACATCTAATACTAAATCATTACCATGGCATTGTCTTTGATATTGTTATAGCGCTCTTGCAGATCTTGGAGCTCCATCTGAGTGACAAAGTTCTCAGTGATGCTGACACTCTTTGCAGTGATGGTGTCCAGCAGGGTGCTGTGACTGAGCACTTCTTCATACAGCAACTGAAACAACAGGGAGTTGAAACTGTGCTTTTTTTCAAATTCATATCTGTTGTAGTTAAATGACTTAATGAAACAACTTGTAAAAGTATTCTGCACTTTTAAGTTTACATGAACTTAACTACATCATTTATACACTTTGTGATGTGACTGAGAAGACTGCAGTACCTTGGCTTTGCTCAGATTAGCAGTTTTGTCTCTCATCTCTGGGCACTGTTTGTCAGTGGGGTCAAGACTCTCCTCCACACGCTCCACCCATGCAACAAACTGGCGGACATCTTCCTGGTAACTAGTCCACTGAGACAGGGAACCTTCCAGCTGACTGTTGATTTTAAAAAGTACAATGAACTCAGACAATTGTGCAGTAGTCGTAACAATAGCGTCAGTACAAAAATAGCAGGAGAATGATGCTCTGTACACTGTCCAAGTTTAATAGTCGAGAGCTTGAGAAAAACCTTATGTGGAAGCTTTTAAAGGGCTGTATTTTTGTGGTGGAGAACTAACCTTTTGCACTGGATTGAGGCGGAGAGCAGGGCATCCCAGGAATCTTTTAGCTCCTGTATTTGTTTTTGGACAGCGGGCACTCCCTCAGCTGAGGTGTTTCTCTGAACTGACTCTCCTCTTGTGATCAGCATCTTCAGCTGAATCTCCTTCTCCTGACGAGCAGTTAGCAAAGCCTGCCGCAACAATCACACATTTATTACACTCCTTTAACGGGTATCCACAGCAGAAACTCATTCTGAAAAAATATCTGTTATTTTATTATACCTCTAGCTTGATCATTCTGCTATCGAGAACATTTTTGTCAGCTGTGGGAGCACAGTAAGTCTGCAGCATGTGGCTGGTGTCAGCCACCCAGTTCTGCAGCTCCTTCAACCCTTGGGAGAAAAGCTGGTGCTCAGTGACAATTCGGTCAATCCGTGATGCCTTCTCCTGCAGAACCACCAACCAGGACACAAGCAGATCATTACCACTATAGGTTTTAGAAATTCAAGCAACAGTAGGCTCAACCTGATAATTGCACATGCAGATTATTTGATGACTAATAAAGATTTAGTACAAAAGACATGAAGAAAATAAACTTGTATATCCAATGTATAAGACTCACAGTAACAAAAGAAATACATTAGTGTTTAAGTTAGTGCATTCACTGTTTATCATCTGTAAAATAATGTTAAAGTCAGAGCTCGATCCAGTCTAGTGCCTCTGTCTCCTCTCCAGCTTTACCCCCAGAAAAAGCCCCATTGCATAGGCAGGTTGGTAGGGCATTACTGTACCTTGGTCAGGTTGGTTAAAGCTAGGTACTGAGCAGAGAGCTGCGAGACACGGTGCACAAAACCCTTGCCGGCCGCATGTTCATCCCACAGCAGCTGGGCCTTCTCTTTCAGCCTGTTCAGCTGAATCTCGTGAGAGGCTAACTCCTCAAGCACAGACTGGAAGAGCACAAGCAGGTTATCAAAGAGGCATGCAAGCTGACACACAGATATAAGACAGTTAAATTCAGACACAGACTGAAGGGTTAGAGATGGCAACATGGCAAAAAGAAAAGCGAATGAGACATTTTGCAAATGTTACTGTCGGTAAAGCTCTCGGTGGTCGGACACGTGCAATCAAGGCCTCTGGAAATAGCCGGTAGACAGTTTTAAACAATTAATAGATTCTAAAAGCAGCTCTTTTATAAATGTGGCAAGTCTTAAAGGGATAGTTTGGAATATTTGATGTGGTGTTGTATGAGGTACTTATCCTTTAGTCATTAGATGATGGTCAGCACTGCCCCACTTTGGAGAAGCAGATTTCTGATTGCTGATTTAGCCTATGGAGTCTGGTCAGTTTCGAGAGAGCTTTATTTGGCTTATATGTTGGCAATTTCTTGTCTGAAAAGACTGTCTAAAGGCAAAGTAAAACAGTGAAAATATTCTTAAAATAGTGCACACTTACACTGATACAAATTTTTTTTAAGTGACTAAACTCTGTTGACCCTGTCCACAGCAGTACACTGATTAGCTTCCATGCCGGTACTCTTCTCTGCTTCTCCAAACTGGGGGTGTGACAATACACTGACTATCAATAAGTACCTCATACAACCTCACATCAAATAATATGAATTATCCCTTTAATCTGTATGACAGGCATTGTTCAGAGGAGTTATGAGAGACGCAAAGAGCAGCAGAAAGATGGCAGTAATCCAAAAAGTGAGCAACTGGCAGTTAGCATGAGCTGTTGGCAGTGCTTCCTAAAAAGGATAATAACAATGCTAAAACACTATAACACAGATAGAATGGTGAGTTTCTGCAAATGACAGGCAGTCAGGTTTTGCACTCTAGCGCTGAATGGTGGTCGCACTTGAGCATGAGTGGTCTTGAACGTGAAGGGTGTTCCAGGCTCAGCAGACTTTAGTACCTGCAGCTTGTGAAGCTCCAGTTTCTTGGCTGTGAGATCGTGAAGCCGTGTGCTACTCTCCTGTACAGCCAGCTCTGTGGTGTTCAGACACTCCTGAAGAGGCTCAGCACTCGCCTCAAAATCCTTCATCTGAGACAAAAGGTTCTGAAAAACCAGAGACAACATAAGGAGATCAATAAAGTTCATCTCATCTCATCTCATCTTATCTTATCTTATCTTATCTTATCATGTTTCCTTGACTTAAATTGATTAATAATTAAATGATTATTAATAAACTTTATTATAATGACCCTTGATAGGTGAGAAGAGATGTTTAGGTGCTTACTTGCAGACTTGTCTCTCTGTTGTGCAGGCTGGACATCATGTTTTTCCAGTCCTCTCTGGCGGTGTTCATTTTGGCCCGAACTGCATCAACTTTGTCTTTAGCTGCGACACTCGAGACGAGCTCACCGTTGGCAACCACAGCGTTCAGCTTTGACTGACCTTGCTCTCTGTCACTTAGAAACTCCTGAGGAGAGACGAAGAGATGAAAAGATAACTCAAGCATGTGGTGAAACTCTTCAGGACCCACACGTCAAGGTTTTTAGTTTGTTTCATTGTGGCTCTGCTCATGTGATGCTCTGGAACAAATTGTGTTTGATACAGACGCTTCCTGAGCTCACAAACACCCCTGGCAGAGCCTGAAATGCTATTATTAAACATCAAAACATTACAAAGATTCAAATTATATGCTTGTACAGGAGGAGACTGGGGCAGCAATGTAGCAGTGAGGATGCAGAGCTCAGCGTTGCTGTATTCAGATTCAAATGTTCATGTGGATCAGCTATTGATGCAGACATGTCGTGGACATGTGTGACTAGTAGGTGTGTGGAACATGTGACAATGAATTACCTCTGTGCCGGCCTGAACAACCATGAGGCTCCATTAAATAAGTCATTCAGTTACAGTTACATTCTTTAACATACCAACCTGTTGTATCAAATTAAAATTACACAGTTTTGCCACCCCCAGTGGTAAACAAACCTGTGGTTCTGGCAGCACAATTCCCTGAATGTATTTGACTCTGTGTGCTGTACCTGAATCTTCTGCAAGCTCGAGGAGGCCTCGTTGATATTTTGAGGCACGTCGAAGCACTTGGCCGTGTTGATCTTGGCATTGACCAACCACTGCTGGAACTCTCTGAAAGCTGAGCGAAACCCTTGTTCCAGCAGCTTTTCTTTGCTCTGGCACTCCCTGGATGCTTGGAGACTCAGACTACAAACAAAAATTTAAAAACACAATTTTTACTCCTCTGTAATTCCATGGAAACAAGTCTAAAATACCTTAAGTTGAATGTAAATGTTGAATGATAAATGTAGCTACAGTTTGCTTTACAGAACCAAGACTACCTAACCTGTTGTAGTCTTTAATGAGAGCGGACACTCTCTCAGATTGTGTTCCCATGTCTCTGGAGAATCGACACAGATCATTGAGTTGAGTCTTCAGACTGTCAGACATGGGTTCAGCTTTGACAAGTTCCTCCAAAGTTTCCTGTGTGGAAAACAATTAACAACCACTGATGAACAGCCACAAAAACTATTAATATGTCTTCAAATTAATACTAATATTAGCATCTCATATTCATTAATTATCCACTGCTATCATTGCTTGTTTCCAATTAATGGTTGCTCATAATTAGACCTAAACAAAGCCAAGACCTACCTTTGCTATCTGCCAGCCTTTAACAGCCTCCTCTCCGTTGTTTTTTCCCTCTGCTTGTGACAACCACAAACGCCAGTCGTGTAGCTGACGGTTGAAGTCCCTCAGGTCCTGCTCCAGCTGTGCTGACCGACTGTTGAATTCTTGTTCAGAGCTGGCTATCTGGGAGAGGGCGGTCTCTAGACTGGCCCGTGTCTGCAGTGCTCCACGTTCCCACTGTTCCCATGATGACAAAAGGGCCGCCTCCTCTCGCTCCATAGCCTCATAGCCCCCTGAGCCGGTGTGATCTCTTGCCACGGCCCCACATCTTTGAACCCGGTTCAGCCTCTCTCTGCCTCGCTGCTTAGAGTCAAGCAACTCCTGGAAAGGACAAAAGGAATCACAGGTCACCTCTGTCAAATAAAAAAAAACACAGTTTTGAGTTACAGTAAGTAGGTCCCAACCAAGAATGCTTGTGAAACCCAGAAGTGGCAAAACTTGTGCTCCCCTCCACTCAAGACCTTTGTTCAGTTCAGTCTTTATTGTCCGTCCTGAAATTTGTCTTGCAGCAAAACCAGACAGTGACTTTTTCTGCACCAGCACTGTGTGCAGGTTGTTGATAAAAAAAATAAAATAAAATAAAATCCTATTTTGTGTGCTTTGGACTCTCTTCTTTCTCAGTAGTATCGAAAGAGGCGACAAGTATATGTTTTTATACGAATATTGCATCCAAGTTTAAAATTGTGTTGTGTTAACATGGCCTGACAAAGTCTTCAGGAGTCTTCACATTTAGGTATGTCGGAGTCTAAATCATAGTAAAGGGGATTGTGATAAATAAATGATGGTCATGAGCCCTCGATGGTGACCAAAAGAATTAAACTGTTACCACAAGAGCCAGAGATGACTGGGCTTGATTTTCATTACATGGTCAACTGGTTTGAACACCTAGAAAAGACGCCCCAAGTGCCTCCTTGTGGACATATTCAGGCACTAACAGGAAGACAATATAGTATGGAAGGACTGGTGTTTGTTTTTTTAAATAAAATATAGCATGTGAAGTTCCTCACCTGCACCTTGGAGAGCTTTCTTTTAATGGAGATTGAGTCTCCTGACAGGTCTGACCAGCGTTGGAGTTCCTCTTTTGCTGAAACCAGCCAGTCATTGAAGTCTCTCAGAGCATCCAGATACTGCTCATGCTCAGACACAATGTTCTGCATGGACTGCACTTTACCCTGTGTGGAAGAATAAGACAATGTAAACACCAACTGCGAGATAGCAAGGAGAGTCTGTTTAAATATGAAAGTGTCAAATATTTTATCCTATGTTTTAGTCAAATAGTTCTGTGCCAGGGAAAATGGGATGAGATGAGGTGTGCAACCTTTAAAGTTTGCACAGTTAAAGTCAATTTAATATACTAATATTCCGTGTCAACTTGCTGAATGTAGCCAGTCTCCCAATTTTGGAAACAATGTGGCTACTTGTACATGTCTGCCCTGTGGGAGTGTTTTTGGATCCCTGAAGCAGCCTCTTTTTGGCTGGCCCTGTTTTCCTGAATTAATCAACTAGGATTTAGCAAGTGTTTGCAAGTACTACTTAACTTAAGTCAGTATTTAGATCACCTTGACAACAGCTGAGATATCAGCAAAATGTGCGTTGAGCTCCGCCCTTGACTCTGGTCCAAAGGTCTGGTCGCCGGTTTTTTCGTGCATCTCCACTGCCTTGTCTGTCAGGCGTGACAGAGCTGCTGCATGAGCGTCCACATCAGCCTGGATGGCCCTGAGGCGCTCGAGCAAAGCCGACTTCTCTTTGAGGCCTGGCTGCTGAGGCAGAGTCATCCCCAACTCCTGCTCCACTGACTCCATCCACTGCTGCAGCTGACTTTTACTTTCCTGAAAGCTGGTCCACTGAGCCACTGTCCACTCCAGACGGCTGTGGGCGATAATAACATTTTATAAGAAATGAAGGAGTGCACTTAGTCTCGATTATGAACTGTGGTGTCAGCTCAGCCCGGCTGTTCTCCCGGCTGTGCAGACAAATTTCTTACCTGTGGCAACTCATGGAGGTCATCAACATGTTGGCCCAGGCATCCTTCAGGCTCTGTAGCTGTGAACAAATGACCTCCTGTCCCTCCATTCTGTTGTGCTTCAGGACCTGTTCTCCTTTTCCTACAGTCATGTTGAGCTTCACCTCCCCTTCACCCTTCATTAGCAGGATATCCTGCATAAATAAAAAAAACCAGCAAGAACTATTAGAAAACTAATTTTTGTGCTTCAAAATGTGTCCAGAAATTTAGAAAAACATATAATTTAAATAGCAGCATTAGAATTTTTTTTATGTATATACAGTATAAATGGCTATTAAATCTTAAAACACACTCAACTTGTATACTGGAGTAAAATGGGAGAAACACGTGGGGATAATTATATCCAAGGAAGAATGGACAACAATGTGGATGTATCAGTAGTGGAGTTTAGTTGGAAAAATCTAATAAGGTACTTTATTATGTTCTCTCTAAAATCCCATTATGATGGTAACTCCCTGGAGTTAAATCTGCTGGAGAGACATTGGAAATTAAATACAAATCACTGGCTGGAAAGAGATAAATATTTATTGGATATACTGCTGGTAGCTTCTAAAAAGGCTCTTATGCAGAAATGGTTATAACAAGCAAGTCCAGCTTTAAATGCATGGATGGATATGTGGATATGTGGAAATCGAGATGATAACAGCACGTTTAATTGGAATTATTTGTGTCACGCAGGGAAAACTGGGTTAATTATGTAAGGCCCCGCAGGCCAGACATTATTTTTACATATCTATGATTTTACTGTATGACAAGTTCACTCCCTAATTGTATGTAGTTTTCACTGTTTTTGTTTTTATTTTCCCCTGTGTTAGTTAAAAACTCAAAGAGGGGCATTTCAGACAAAATGAATGATGTATGGACGCAACATGGTCAATAGAAAATGTATTTTAAAACAAAAAATGAATCCAGAAAACACTGAAAAGATTTGGATTCACTGACCTGTACAAGACCCAGTCTTTTCTCCAGAGTCTCTTTATTGCCAACTGTGCTGTTGAGTGACGCCAGGCGCTCCTGGACCCCGTTCAGCCAGGTCCAGGTCGTCTGCAGAGTGTCTTCAAAGGCCTGTTGCTCCTGTAAAGTGAGCTGGCAGCTGCGCAGCCTCTCTCTCACACGCCTCAGCAGGGCCTGGTGCTGCGACTGCAGCTGAGCCGACACTCTCGTCTCACTACCATCACCTCGCCCACCTTCATTCAGCGCCTGGCCCTCCTGGCATAAGCGCTCAAATGAATCCCTGCATGAAAAGAACAACTATTAGTGAACTGCATTATGTAATAATTCAACAAAATGGTAGAAATGTTCCCTATGTTATATAATAACACCAGCATTTTAAGCATCTGCCACATTTTGTAATAAAAAGCCTGAATGTAATATCTGATAAATTTCCCCACATTTTGTAGTAAATCATTACATTCTGTGGCGGTTATTACAAAATCCGGGATGAAAATGTAGTAATATAGTGCATTATGTAATAATCAACCAACACTGATGTCTTCATTCATAAAACTCATTATATACAACAAGATTAATTTTATGCATTCTGAATGAATCATACTGACTCAAAATTCATATTACACGCTACAATTAGTTAATTAGAAACTAGTTAACAGAAACTGTACTTGATGGTTCAAAGAGACATAAATATTCAGGAAGCTTAATTTAGCTTTTAACTGTGAAAAATGTAGCACATGTACAGATCTTATTTTCCATGCCCAGCTTTCTATTTGCCTGCCATCATGTCATAAACTATCACTACTGCTGACCTGGTCTGCGCCTGCCACAAAGCTGCTCTGCTCCTGAAATTCAGTGTAAACTTTTTTTTTTTTTTTTTTTTTTTTGGAAAAGGAAAAGACCTGATAAAGCTGTCCAGTTGATAAAGCTCAGCTGCAAAAAATCCAATAAACTCCTGGCAGAGTAAAACTCACAGGTATGATGCAGCACACATAAAGTATGGATTTACTGCCACATGAAAGACCGGCTACAAGTGCCCAAAATGCAGTCTCTGCTTTAAGAACCTTTCAAATGAGTGTTCAAAACTGTCTCAACTTCAGTTTCACTTAAACCACAGCACCTAGCAGAGGCTGAAAAAAACCACTGCAATATGTAATTTATAACGAAACGTGAGGGAATTTATTTCATATTTCATTCTGACTGTTTATTACAAGATGTGGGTGTTATTACATAATAAAGTGTTTTGTTTTTTTTTACATTTTGTGGAGTTATTAAATAATGTGGTGTTACTACATGATGCATTGTTAGAATCTTTTTTGGGACATGTGACTTCTTAGTAAAAACACTGACCTTTCTTTGAGCACTTCCTGCTGATATTCCTCCACCTGCTCCAGCACAGCCTTTTCAGGACCGCGCTGCTTGGCTTCGAGCAGATCTGTGGTCATCCTCTTTTCCATGTGCTCCAACCACCACCTGAGCTTCTTCAGACGACCCTCAAACCTACAAGGAATTTACAAGGCGATGTTTATAAGGGTCTGACTTACAAAGTGTTTTACAGAACTGGTTTGTGTGAGTCTCTTACCCCTTCATGAGAGACGCGCTGTCCTCCAGGATCTGCTGGTTCTGTCTGCACTGCTCCACAAAGCTGTCCCAGTCCTGCTGGATGGAGGACAGGTGCTGCTGGACTTGTCCGGCGCTGGCTTTGGGAAGATGGAGCAGGAGCTTCTCTCCTTCCTCGCAGACCTGAGTGAGACGTACCTCACCCTCCTCCACACGATCCATGGCGCCCTGACAGATAACCCACATCATTTTAGCCTTGGATTCATAACTCACAAGATGTCTTTGAATCCGAAATTTTGGTTATTCTTTCATTTAACCAGTTGTAGATAAGAACATATTCCAATTTCTACCGTCATCCCCATCAAAAACCATAATTTAGTGAATCCAGATATTCAGCACACTATCACCTTTACCTTGAGTTTCTGTAGTTTTCGTTCCACAATCTGAGTGTCTCCAGATCTGTCAGAGCACTCTTTCACTATCTCCCTCTGTTCTGAAAGCCAGCGATGGAACTCCTGAACAAGATCTGAGGAGGCAAGAGAAAAAAACAAATTAATATCTGGTGTAGATTCATACAGAATAAAATTAGCTTCTTGGCTAAAGCAGAAAGAAGAATTTTACACTCAGTGATCACTAGATGAAGCACGATTTCTCAATGAAAAGCAAGAAATTGATAGGAGTATCTGGCCACAGAAACAAGAAGTAGTACAATAGTTTTATGTAATGTGGAATTTGTGACTTCAACACATTAGAATATCAGTATTACAATAGTGTGACAAGTAAGCTACCACATCAAGTGACCACTCAGTAAAACTACTTAAGAGATGCTGAAGTTTTATCATATCTATAGTTAAGATCCATCTTAATGTTACTTATTTCAAAGAACATGTTCATGGGGCATAAAATAGATCTTGAATATAAACTGAGGGGGACTGCCTCAGGTAGGAGAGCTGATTTTGTATTGTATGGTGTTGTACACTACTGTTTTTTCATGAAAGATTAATGCCGTCTAACTTTGTCTGACTCAATGTTCAGAAAATGTAACAAGTCAGTGGTTTGTCCCTTGTCAAATATGTCAATACAATAATAAAAAAAGAAGTTTTATTCTTATTTTGTGGGATTTCTCACCGTTGAACTGCTGCTGTAGACAGTTTTGCAGTGACACCAGTGTCCTGGCAGAGAGCTGGTTCACAGACTCGTAAGTCTTGATGAGGTCAGTGAGAGCTGAACCCAGACCGGCCAGCTCCTCAGAGGGATATTTCCTGCACAGGGTGTTGAGGCTCTCCCTGGTGGAGTCAATACTGCCCTGCTGGTTCTGCAGCTCTTTCTGAAGGTCCTTCACATCATATTCAACAAAACACATTAGTTGATTAGCTTTGTTACAGTCATATCTCTGTCTTCTAATAGCAGGTTGCAACACAAAGACAAGTTTACAAAAGGCACAATAGATTCAAATTGAATCAATCTTTCTCATCCCACCTTTGCAAGAGCTGTACATGACTATGTCATTGTTACCTTCACTCTGCAGATGTCCTCAGGATCTGACCCAGCGGGAGAAGAAACAAGGGAATCCTCCATACTTTTTAGCCACGCAGACATCTGGGAGATGTAGTCTTCCAGCTGTTTCCTTTGGAAAGTAAAGTCCATGAGGTTTCCTCTGGCCTGCTCATGCAGCTTCTGAACACTGCTGATCTTTTTACGAAGGTCATTCTCCAGCACCTTGTAACAGAAGAATAAACTGTGAAATACAGTAGAACCATTCAGAAAAAAACAAAACACATAAGATCATAATCATATTTATTACCTGTAATTTAGCAGGGGTCTCTTGACTTTGACTGAACTTCTTCAGTTCTGACACTTTGCTCTGCAGGATTTCAAGTTTTTGCTCTTTCTCGCCCATTTCCATCTGTGGATGTATAAAATGAGAAAAGCATGTAGTACACCCCTTCTCAGTTGTTTTACATAATTTAACTTTCACATTGTCCTATGTGGAAACCCATATTGATCAAGCGCAGTGTAGGTAAACCAAATTATTAGAAATCTTACCTGTAGCGTGGAGAGCCTTCCCGACACCTTCTGACTGTCATTGAGGTTGTTCAGGCTCTCATTTAGTTCAATCACACAGCTGCTCGTCCAGCTCTCAATGTCCTCGTTGATTTTACGCACATCTTCCCACAGTGTCAAACTCTGGTTCAGGCGATCAATGTTGTCATCAATCTTCTCAGACACCTGAGGAGTCGATTAAATTAATCAGTTAGTCATTTACTCTCTGTAGCACGTGTCACACTGAGTTTTTCATGTTTTATATTTGGTTGCACTGCTAAGGCAGCATACTACACATTGCAAAGCTCTACATTGTGACTATGTTTTAATGTTTGAAGATCGATTTATATAAATTGTACTCTGTGATTAAAGCTGGTCTGAGAGAAAATTAGACTTCTGCTCCTTCTCTTGGCTCTTTTTTTAGGCTAAATCTAGCTTATGACAGAAGACTTCAGTCAATCACAGATCAGCAAGATAGGTGAAGTGGGAAAGAGACTCAACAATCAACGATCTTACTCTACAATCACTTACTGCACCTTCAACTTTATTCTGGTTCTGCAAGATGTTAAAGTACGAAACCTCACTAATTTTTCCTGGCTGAGAATTGTGCCACAAACCTCTATGGGCAAAAACATTTAGGTCTCTTGCACATCATGATTGTAGCAGCTCTAGAGGTCAAACTTACATCAAGCCACTGATCAACAAGTGTCTCCATGTCCTTTTTCATCATTTGAGCGTCACAGTCGGGAATCTTCTTCAGTTCAACCACCAGTTGTTTTCCTTTATTGGAAAACCGGTCCAGTTCATGTTGCTTGCTCGCCATCTCTATCTTCACTGCCTCGTGCTACAAAATGGAGGAAAGACAGACAGCAAATCTTTAAAGCAGTCTGATGAACAAATACATGAATGAAGACAAAACACAAAATGATCATACCTTTTTCTTTTTCTGGATTTGTGTAATGAACAGTTTAATTACAAGAAAGTGAGATGTGGTACGTCCTCAAAAAAGTAAAGTAATAATTTGCCCTGACCTTGGTTAGTGACCTCCTGGTTTCTTCATGGTCCTTCAAAACAGAGCTTATGTCAACCAGAGGCTCGGTGCTCTCAATAACACTGCTGATGGAGGTTTTCAGGATTTGGTATTCTCTCATCAGCTCAACAAGGATATTACACTGCTCCTGTCTGTGAAAGAAATAGAGATTATGTGTAAATGATCTTGCAGCATGGCATGCAAGATCATGACCATAAACACCATAACAGAAAATGAATGTGAAAAAATTAACCATCCCAACAAGCTCTTGGAGTGGTAAAAATTCATGGAAAAAGGAAGAAATTTCCTTTTTTAGTCATTTGCAGGTAAAAGCGTTACATCCTAGAACTGCTGTAATATTTCAGAATGACATAATTTTACCATGTGCTCACATGTACAAC
Source organism: Lutjanus campechanus (assembly GCA_027495735.1). NCBI lineage: Eukaryota > Metazoa > Chordata > Actinopteri > Lutjaniformes > Lutjanidae > Lutjanus > Lutjanus campechanus. The sequence goes on along the minus strand of JAJHUR010089282.1, from coordinate 5,816 downwards.
ATACTTAAAATAATCAACCCTAAACACTGACTCTTTCTTCCAGTTCTTTTGATCGCTGCATCTCAATATTGATTAATGGCTGCTGTCCTTAGCTTTTTGCGCGGAACCTTTTGATAATGCTATATTTCCTGACTCAGAAGCATGGAAAACCTTCTTCCATTCCTTCAGTACCTCTCTGTGATGAGCCTCTTGGTGTCCTCCCATGTTGTCTCCAGGAGACTGATTTCTCTCAGCACCTCCCCGGCCAGCTCAGCATCTCTCTGGGCCAGCTGGTTGCCCTTGTCCCTCAGCCACTGCTCCTCATGCTGGTGCGACTGCAGCTCATCCTCCATCTGATTAAAGAACCTCAGCCTGACAAACACAGGGATAATATGTTAAGGGGATAATATGTTAGCCTCACTAAGAAAGCTGTGTTGCACCAACAGAGATTAATTATTTTTTTTAACCTGATTACATCATGGTTTAACTTTAAATTGTGCTGCACACAACTTTTGAACTAGCTTAAAAAGAAGAAACATTATATTTAAACCTGTCTTTTATTTTTTAGATTGAATTAATCTACGTTGGTGCATCCCAGCCTAACTTAACTCATAGATATTGATTTAATAACACCATTGCAGTTCTTTACCTCTGCTGTAGTGCATGCAGGCTGGGCTCTTTGAAGCTCTGGTGGTCAGCTTTTTCTTCTATGTCCTCCACAGCTTTGAGCAGCTGTTCTTTCCTCTGTCTAAATGACGTCCACAGAGCCCCCAGAGCCTCGGCTTCACTCTGCTTAGTACCAAGCAAGTTCCTCACTGCATCCAGCTCAGAACTGAGCGCATCAGCCAGCATGCGGCATGACTTACGGGAGCCCTCATCAGCACCAATGTGGAGATGGCTTTTGCAGAGACTGCTGTCCAGATTGACGGCTAGCGTCTCGAGCTGGCTGATGTCTGGGACAATAGTGGACAGTTCCTGCTGCAGCTCCTCTACTTTTCCACGGTCCCAGCTCCCAGCACTCTCCACGGTCTGTTTCAGACCCCGCAACACCCCTGCAGCCACACCGTGGGTCTGCAGAAAGGCCTCAAGCCTTTCAAGGCACTCTAACTGGAGCTCAGCGATCTGCTGGGCCTCCATGTAGGGCTGCAGACAGCTGTCTGCTCTGCTGCGGAGGAGCTGTGCATCACTAGGCTCACAGAACTGACAGAGCTTCTCAGTCTGCTGCTCCAGGCTCTGTTTCACACTGTACTGCTTCTGTAAGGCCACCTGGGTCTCCTGTCAAAGGCAATTGACGGAGGATCAGTTATTACAACTGACATACATAAAGATGGACAAAATGACAGCTCCCAAAAGTGAAGCAAAGACATCTCAGTAGTGGGTCTATCAGCACAGGTTATAAACCCTGCCAACTCCATGTTAGCAGATGGGACATGGGCCAAACTAAAAAATCAAAGGACACATCAAATAAACTTTTTCCGAAGATGTTTTCTGTCATTTTAGGTAGTTCTTGTCACACTAATGTTTGTTAAAGTGTTAATTTTTCTGTTAAGTTTGGTTTTAATTGGTTATTTGATGCTATAAAAAAGCATCATGATTGACAGCTGAGCTCTACTTATGATTTAATCAGACAGTTTTATGGGGGGAACTCAATATCTTTAATCCTGGTCACCACTACACAGAATCTGGCTCCACATAACCTCACCTTACCAACACAAGATGGCAGCGCTCATATCTGGGATATTTTGTACAGAGGGAGACAGTGGAGAAGCAGAATCCATCTTTATTTACAGTCAGTGGTTGTTACTCTGAAGCACAACACTATTCGTCTTCGAACCGACTAATAGGCTCAGGACAGAGCAGCATCCTCAACGCACAAACAGATGAATAATTCTGTGCGGTTCTTACCTTCACTCGTGCGGTGGCAGGCTGCAGGTTGCTGATGTTGATTTGAGAAGCTGAGTGCAGATTTGAGAGCATGGTCTCGCTCCACTGGGAGAATTTGAGCAGGGCCTGATCGAACTGCTCCACCAGCGAGAGGTGGCTCTGCAGCTCCTTGATTCTGGGGGACAAAGTGAGTCAAATCAGTAAAAAACAAACAAAAAATTCTACTGTATGCTTTTCAGTATTTCATTAAATGCAGGCCATAGTTTGACATACTGAATATCTGTGATGAGCATATCAAATATGGTGCCTGAGAAACACAAAACTCTTTGATGCAGACATTTACCACTGATATTTTAGACAAGTATTACTGCAAATATTATGCATTTTAACAAAAAAAGTTACGTAAAAAAAGTTAAAACTGACATTGTATTATTTAAAAACAAACAAATACAAAACATATCACGAAATACTAATCACTAATTGCTGTTTTATCACTATTTATCAGTATCAGAATGTTTTAAAAGATAGACAGACTGTGCTGAAATTCCTTCATCATGTGTGATTTGTAAAGAAAATTAGAATAAAGAAAACATGACATGATTTTATGTTACTGTAGATTATCTGACCTCTGAGGTATGACCTCATTTTGGACATGCAGTCTCCTCTGCAGGGTCTCCTGTTCGTCCTTCAGCTCCTTCACTCTCTCTTCTGGTGCAGTCGGACACAAGGACATCCCCAAAGATGCCAATTCAGCATGAGCAGGCACGAGGGACTGGACCTCAGAGTGTAACGCCTGCAAGGAAAACACTTTTCTTACAAACTCAAAATATGGGGCTTCTTTTTAAGTTAGTGTTCTGTAAATGTCCATGTGTGAGAACAATACTCAATACTTTGTTTGATACCACAGCAAAAAGAAAAAATAGTCCTAGGCACACAAAATAGGATATCTTTTTCCCTGTTTTTATTTAACAACCTCCACACAGTGCCGGAACAGAAAATAAATCACTAAACACCGTCTGGTTTTGCTGCAAGTCAAATTTCAGGCAGGACAATAAAGACTGAACTGAACTGAAGTCTTGAATCAGCACTTAGATCATTTTATTATAGATTCTGTACTTTCAGTTCTATATTAAACAGATATATCAGTTTACTGTGTTCACATTGTCACATGCGGTGACAAAAATCTAATCTGCACCAAGAACCAATTACTTTAAGTCACTTATTTATCTATTTAGAGATTCAACAAGATTCAACAACTTTATTGTCATTGTGCAAGCACAGCAAAATTGCAATTGTGTCAAACTCAAATGGCGCATCTGTATTAAAGCCTCACACATATTTACAAAGAATGAATAAGACAGGAATGAGATAGAGATATATTAAAATATGTTTATTAAATTTATTTATTTGCAAATTATTTTAGGATTCTCACAATGTGTGTCTTTTTTTGTGTTAATAAAAATTGTGTGTTTAAAAAAATATTTCAGGATTTACACTTGGCTTTTGACGTGTTTTAGAGAACTATGTGAATATATGAGTATGTATTGTACCTGCAAATCGTGTAGTTCTGTGCGGAGCTTGGCTTTATCAGCTGACAGACACTGACTCTCTGGTTTGGACACACATTCACTCCTCTCCAAGCAGGAAACAAAGTTTGAACGCTGTTTCTCATATCTGAAAGACATCAATATAAACATTGTTTCTCAAAGAGTAAAAACTGGATTAATCATTCACTTCATACTGTTGGCTGCACTTTACTACAAGTGAGGAATGTGTTTCTAATACCATCATCATTTCTTATTAAGTCTATCCGTCCAGGATAAGCCAGTGGGCCAACTTAACCACTAACATTGTTTGTAATTATTAAACTTAATGGTCTGTTCTCTTACTTTTGCCAAAGAGAGAGCAGGTTTTCCAAAGTGCTTTGTTTGTCCTTTGCCTCCTGTATGTTTTGATCATAGCCGGTGTTTAGCTCCGTCACTGTCCTCTCTGCTTGCTCTTTGTCACTGAGTCTTCGGGCACCAGCTGACAGGGACAGCAAGGTTCCCTTCAGCTTCTCCAGATGCTGACAGACGTCCTGGGGAGCAAAAACACAACACAGCATTACTTGTGAGCTGGAAGACTGGCACAGAACAGTAGTATAGTATTGTCTTTTTTTCTTTTTTTTAAATAAAAAAATAAAAGTAAAAACAAGTGAACACACCATGTGGTTTTGAAGAGCTTTGTAGGTCTCTGACGAGGAGGTGCAGGATTTGATAGGATGGTCCAGTTTCGTGTGCAGCTCACTGAGAGACGCTTGCACCTGGTAGAAAATAAAGATCAAAACTAAATGTATGCCCATAACTTCCCTAAATATTACTCTGTTTATTTTAAAAGTATCAAGCCTAGTTACCTCCTCAAGGCTAGATTTAAACTTTTGCTGGTGAGAGGAGCTCTCCTCCAGCTGTCCGTCAAGCTGCTGTACGCTCTCCTTCAGCTCGTCCCAGTACCTGCCGATTTGGGTCAGACGGGCCTTGATGCGAGCTGCCTCCCCTGACGATACAAACTGGGCGAGTGCCTGAGAATCTGCCTCCAGCTTAGCAGGAACATCAGCTCGCTCCTGAAGCTCTGCACCAACAGCCTGGGTGCAAAACAATAATAAAAATAAAAAAAATCAATATTAGCTAATCACTTTTATTGGACATTGGGGAGTAATGATCAGTGAGGTAAAATTAACAGTACTTAGGTTGATGCTCGTAATGTCAGGGTGGGAAATCAGAACCAGCCACCTGCTGGCAAAGCATGAAAGTGGCTGGTAAATTCCAGACACAACATAATAATTTACTATTGAGTGGTGGGTGAATTTAAACCTTTAAGTTAATTTACCACTCTGTAATGGTGTTGGCCATTATAAACTGTTGCCCATTGAAGTTACCCAAACCAGTTGTCATAGAAATCTGTGATAAAGTAGATAAAAACATATTTTTGGTGTATGTTTCACAGAACAGAGAAACAGACTAGAAGAGTGCATTCAGTGCAGATGTCCACCAAACAACCCAAAAAGAATATTCACATTTAACCACTTTGTAATCACCAACATTTTAATTAGTAACTGCAATTTAATTACATATTTTTCTCAGTAACAGATAATTACATTTATTTTGTAATTTAACTACATTGAACTCGTTATTCCCCAACACTGCTAGTAGGTAAGCCTTGTTTTTAGCCTAGCAATTGTCTGCTGATGAGGAGGAGAGAGGAGTCAGCATACAAAGTTTTCTCTAAGTTTGGGTTTTCAAATATTGTGAATCACTCCAACCACAAAAGAGTTACTGAGCATCAACCATCGCACGATCTCCTCCTGGCTATCATCATCATAATTATCAAGATGCCTGACTGCTTTCTCACAGATTTACCAAAAAGTTACACCTTATCCTAAAAACTTGCGTCTACTGTAACGAGCACACTGTGACAGCTTGAAGATGTCAGTACTGAAACTGGTGGCTGACATTAAAGTGATATTCCATTTTGCCAGAATAAGCCATTTTGTATGTACTCACCACTATGCTGATGTGATGATAAGTGAAGATCTTCAGTTCACCAAAGAATCCTGGAGTTTTAGGAGTAACAGAGTAGCAGCCTCATCCAGTACAATGGTAGTGAACGGTGACCACGGATAAAACGTTAAAAATAGCACACAAAACAAACAAAAATGTTTACATCTTACCGGCTACATGCTACAGCTGATATTTCAGCTAAAAACATGGTGTAAATGGCGTCTTTTGCGGTTGATTTTTAATGTCGCGGCTTGCAGACACTTGGATTACACCACACAAGCAGGATGGAGACATTTTGTGTTTGTTTTGTGTGCTATTTTTAACGTTTTATCCGTGGTCACCGTTCACTGCCATTGTACTGGATAAGGCTGCTACCCTGTTTCTCCTAAAACTCCAGGATTGTTTGGTGAACTGTAG
>JAJHUR010089281.1:98868-122274 GCA_027495735.1 Lutjanus campechanus | reverse complement strand
GAGCCAGAGGTGTTGAACAGTAGTCTCAGACTTTGTGTATTCATAATTCCTGTGTTTGCATATTCAGACCAATAAGCTAACTCAACGTGTTGGGTCTGACCTTATTTGGACATAGGTTCATCATGACATTTTCTGTGAATGCTTAAAGACTATCCCGGAGGACAGAAACGCCAGAATTGAAGGGAATATCAATGCCGACTGTGTACTGGTTATTCCTTCATTCTCCTTGGCCAAGTATTATTAAACCAGTTTCAATGTAAGACATATTGGACTCCTGAGTGCTTCTTCCTTTGGATATATGGGTATTGGAATAAAATCCATAACAATATGCTGTGGTTATTAGTTTTGCAATCACCTGACTTGCCTCATCACTCATATTTCGTACAAGCACTGGCAAGGCCCCGAAGGAGGCGTTGTCGGCAGCTCTCTTAGTTGCCATGCAAGCAAGACGCTGTTGGCTCTTGTTATGGCACTCAGGTGCAGTTCTTCAGAGACTTTTATCCGCCTTGTTCTTAAACTTGCGTCAAACTGCACGATACATAGCTGAAGGTTTGTCTACATCCTCTCACACCGCCCAACTAAACTCCTTTTTCCAGAATAACGGAAATGCTTGCATGTGCTTCACCTCATAAACATTGTCTTTACCCACTGCCATTTTCACTCAGTAACTAAAATATGATATTGCATTTTAAACTCGACTTGTAGCCAATGAAGAGAGGCCAATTCTAGAGTAATGAGCTACCAGGCTTCAGCATTCTGAACCTTCTACTGCGGCACCACGGCTGAGGCAAGAATATAATAAATTACAATAATGTGGTCTATAAAAGCACGGATTAATTCTTAGGATTAGAAACATTTTACAGTGCTGTATGGATTTTTTTTTGCCCTGAGGTTTGTCTGTCAAGCGAGCTATAAGCTGCCTTACCCTCTGATCCATGGAGGTTGCCTGACAGAATGAGATGAGGACACTAGACCTGAAAAAACACTAATTTCTGACAACACATTTCATCATGTTTTATCTGCTTGACTGACATTATTATATATAAATTCAGAAAATAGCAGTCTTGGCCTCTGTACTGTACTGTAGTTTATTACTATGAAGACTGCAGGAAAAATTTAGAGAAGACTCTAAATTATGCCATTTGACATTAGAGGTTAAAGGTCCCAGAGACTGATGGAGGTCTTTTAAGCTGTCTTGGGGCCGATAATGGCCTCTGTCTTATCCTCATTACATTTCCATGAATAGATATTTTTCTATTCAGGGCCAAGCTTTTAGTTATTTTTTAGTTAATAGAACTCCAGGTTTTGCTGCAAATTCTAAGCTTCCATTGTTCTTCCGGCACTCACCGTAATAACAGGTATTGTGGCGGCAGGTTTCTCCGTCCCCACACGCTGTTATCAGTCTAATAGCAAATGGGAAATTCAATTCCTTCAGAGTCGAATCAAACGCTAAAACTTTCTCCACAAGTCAGAAAAAGTAATTTCAGTCAAATGCGGCACATCTGCCCGGCCGGTCCTCCCCATGTGATAAGAAATTGCTTTCAGATATGAGTGAGCAGCATGTGTACACATCCAACACACACACACATAAACAACCAGAGGAAGGAGATGAGTTGAGGAAAGGGAGGCAGGGGGGAGGGATAGATGTTTTTCTCACTAAGGGCTGCCATTATTCTGTCTCTCCGTCCATCCATGCTCACCTCCAGACGTCGTCGGCCATCTGAATACGACTCCGGATATGAACCGTGATCCTTTTCATTTCCTCTATCCACTGCAAGGTGACCCCCGTACCCTCACCCATCCTTTCACACACACACCTGAAATACCTCCTCCACACTACGAGTGCTTTCTACCTGCCATATCGTGTGTGTGTGTGTGTGTGTGTGTGTGTGTGTGTGTGTGAGGGGACTTTGTCCTCCAGGAGAGTGAGAAGGACCCACTTCCTGTGTCAAATTGCCTCTCACATTCCTCACTCTCCCTCAATCCGCCTCGCTTAGGCTATTTTTTCCTCTTTCTTGCTCCTTCTCTCTTTCTCCGTCTCTCTATGGGGGGCTTTGTCAGCTATCGGCAGCACAAAACACTGATTCATTCCACGATTTAAACATGATCCTCAAGAACACAACGCTTTTCCGCCACACACACACACACACACACATATACACACATATACACACTCTCTCTAACACGCACTTTTCAAGGAGCGAGGGCTGGCGAGAACAAGTTTTTGGCAGTGGAGATTCACTATTTTTGAGCCCACACACAGACAGATGGACAGTGAGCGCTCTCACGAAGGCAGACGGATGCACACACACATACACACACAGAAACTGGCTATCCGTGGGACACAACAGATGTCTGTGGGAAAATCGGTCTCCCGTGTAAAATATAGTCACCCGGATATGATGTCACAACTCCGATAACAGGAAACACACACAGAGACACAACACCAGGGAACACACACACAAGAGTCAGTTGATTTCAAGCCAAGGAAGAGGTGTTTAAAGACAGATCTTGTCAGCAAATGCGTGTGACTGTGTGTATATGTGTGTGTGTGTGTGTGAACGTTTGCACGTCCGTTCAAGGCCTGGGTTGCTTGAGGTGAGCCTTCCAATTATTAGACTGTTGACATGTGTTTGTATATATGTGTGTGTGCGTTACCTATTTGAGCAAGCATCCATCTATGCACTCCTAACACAGTGTATATTTAGGTGTGTGTGCGTGTGTGCACGTGTGCATATGTGTCACACCTGTCTCCATCTGCAGACTTAAAGACAGATTAGGTCAGCCGCAGGCCAAGGATCTTTGGCAAAGACTGCAACCGACTGACCTAGTAATAATCACTGTGTGCGTGTGTGCGTGTGTGCATGTGTGTGTGTGTGCCGTGTTGAAAGCCCCTGTCAAAACCAGTGTAGCATCACAGCAGAGTTCAGCACAGTGACACTCGAAGATGTTGACAACACAAATCTTGAGTCCAAACAAAGAAATACTGAATCAGGCGAGACAAAGCAATCAGCTGCCCCGGGGCAGCAGACTGCTGAGACCCCAGGTACACTGTGTGTCAATTAGTTTTGGTAATATGATTATTTGAAGATTTGTTCGGGAACTTGTACATCTGAAGCATGATATCATCTTAGGTGGTTTTAGCGTTTTAGGGGAATTTTGTGGCCATGTCTTGTGTCAAAATCTATTATAAGAGATTGACTATTTTAGTTTATGTGGTGCTCACATGCTAAATGTTCCAAGTTCTGTACAATTTAATGACCACAAAAAGACACAAATTAATGCTCCCCTCAACTGAAAAATGTCAAGTCAAGTCAGTTTTATTTCTGTAGCGCCAAATCATGACAGAAGTTATCTTTGACCTTCCTTAAGACCTTCAGAGATCCAATAGTTCAAACCAAGCGGCAACACTGGTAAGGAAAAACGTGTGTTTTGCTTATTTCTCTTGAATGTTTGACTTTCATTATGTGGGATAATTATATATGTGCTGAGCTCATTTATGCTAAATGGTAGATACAAATAGGGACGGAGCCTTTTGCCCATACTCTGCGTTCGTTTTGTCTGCCTTTGTGCACGTTTTCTCAGAGCTTACGAATATGGATGAACCGCCATCTACAACACTGCCTCCTCTTTTACCGCTTTCTCAAGAGGTACATTATTATAACCTCCAGCTTCACCATGTTTATTGTTATCAGACAACATAAGACTTTTCCTTTGCTTTTTGGGGGTAACTTTTGATTCTAGTGGATGTATCATCAAGATGACTGACAGTCATCAACCACTGAGCCTCCTACCATTAAAACAATGTGATTTAAAGGGCTTCTGATTTTGAGGTAGTTTGTCCCCTCAGAGTTGCCATACAGCTGTTGTCTAAGTTCTGTTTTTCACATGTGGGAGAGACAATAAAAAGATGTTTCTGCTGTTCATTGCACTGCATCTCACATTTTGTTTATTTATCTATTTTTAACACAACTAAGTTACGAGCATGTGGTGCAGAGACAAAGACCATTTAGTCCAAGCAACGATATCATTGTCCATCGCGATGTCTCACTGTGACCATGGTCATATGCCAATTCGGTAGACATCATCCAACCCTAAGTGGATCTACTGCTTAACCTTCATGACAACGCAAAGGATGCATGGAAGTATGTGGGCAGTGATCGTTTATATATTTTAGTGCATAAATGGGGCGTAAATGAGCCTTTAGAAGGCTCTTTTCATCTGCTGATAGGGAAAAGTTTCTCTGTGCTCACCTTAAATCTAAATTTTTAAACGTGGACACGCCAGCATGATTCAGGGATAATAAGGAAGTAAGAAATATCTCAAACAAACATGTCTGAGGGGGATCTTTAATTAGCATTCCAGCAAAGGAGTACTGGTTGCACTGGACTTTATGAGAACTGGGAGGCAACGGGGTAAATACAGATTGCACAGAGGGTGGTAGGGTGGAGATCAGCAGCACATTTTTGCGCCAAAACTCCCTATTATGTTTGTCAAAAGTGTTGATACTTTAAGACTTTTTCAATCCCATGTTTAAAAAACACAATACACTATCATTTGATAGTATTTAAAGTACTGAAGCTACAAAAAAAAAAAAAAAAAAAAAAAAAAAAAAAAAGATCTAAGTGATCATTCAAGACCTCAGTCTTTGGCTGCAGCAAAGTGACAATGTTCAGTGACTTTCTCTGTTCCAGCACTGTGTGTAGGTTGTTATTACGCTTTTTGAAGACATAAATTATCCTGTTTTGTATGTCTATGACTTATTTTGCCTTGGAAAGATGTATCATTTTTTAAAATCCTAGTATTGTATTGAAGTTTAAAATTCTGCTATTGTGACAACTCTACTCCTTATATGCTTACTTTGGCCAACAATGATGGTAAAAATAAAGAAGATAAGATATTATGCAGTCTCATAAAGATGACTAAACTCACTATTGGGCACCATTAATACAGACTAGAGGCATATTTTAAGAATATTGTAAATGATTTTTTCTTCTTAATTTAAATTCAAAACTAGATCTGCATTTTGTCTATTTTTGGTTGCTTGCTTTCCTTTCTCTCAATGATTCAATAAGATGATTCCACCCTCCTCTTCCTCCACCTCCTCCTCCTCATAGGATAAATCTGGATTAATCGGTAACGGAAGGTGTGGGCGTGCTATGGGGGGGGCTCGGCGTGGATGGTTCCGGAGAGAAGAGGAGAGGAGGTGTGTGGAAGGATAGATGGTGGAGAAGAGGAGGTGGTGGTGGGGAGGCTCTTGCATTCCCAATCAGCTTCCCTCTTCGCGATTCCCGATGACATCATTCCATCCAAGCATCCGTTCGTTCGTTCGTGCACCGCATCGCCGTTAACTTCCCCGTTACCCCACCCACTTTGTGCCACAAACACACACACACACACACACACACACACACACACAGCCGCACACACATCACACACACCTCCAGTTATAACGGGAGGGTGCCCCCGGTCGGATTCTGGTTATCTGGTGATGAAGGGAACGTGTCCCTCACTGGCACACACACACACACACTCCACACACACATACGTCCTACAGCGCGACTACCCAGTAATAAAGTCGTTAAAGCCGCAGTATGACTGGAGCCCCGCAAATTAACGGCAGGATGTGAGCTGGTGACACAGACACCACATACCGAGGCACCGCACAAAGACCCGTAATCAAGCCCAATTAGAGATTACCCGCTAATTACCGACACACACACATACACACACACACACATAGGCACACACACCTCCTGCTTGGCTCGAGGGGACACAGGCCACAATAAACCCCGACACTGAGACACAAAGGCTGGTGTGTGTGTGTCTGTGGGTGTGCGTAAAAGCGGGGGGTGGGGGTGCACGGGAGTCACGGACGGCCAATAAGGGCTGATAAGTAGGTCGAGTGCAGGATTTCCTACCGAACATCACTGTCTCATTACTGATACATACACATGCACTCACGCACGCACACACACGCACAAAAATGCTCCCCGGTTAACAAAGGACCGTGCGCTGCGCTGACTTACCGAGGCGGCGTGAGCCAGCAGCGCCGTGAGCGCCAGGAGCCAAGGCAGCTTCATGGTCGGGGTGTGCGGGCACAGCCTCCCGGTGCCGCCGCTGCTGCCTTCACGGGGTTCGGGCCGGGGAGGTGGAGGTGGAGGGGGGAACAAAAGCTGCTGCTGCTTGTGTCGGTGTCTCTCACGGTAGTCTGTCGAACTTCAGAGCGCGCCGCCCGTCCGCGCAACCATCCGTCCGTCCTTTTGGTAGTCGGGTTTTTTAATCCAAGGCTGCTCCAAGTCACCGGTAAACGATGAGATTACCGCAGGGCCTCTTCTCCCTCTGCTCTGACTGTCTGTTCCTCCGAGTTTTTGTGCTCCAGACCTGATAGATTTACTACCGGGAGACGCCAGACCTCGTACACACACTCGGTGTCTCTCTCTGTCTCTCCTCCCCCTCTCCGTTGAGGGCAGGATGTTCCGTATGGCGACGCTGCTTGGCCTGGGAGTCTGGCAGGAGGAGCGGAGTGTGTGTGAGAGAATATATGCATGTGTGTGCATGTGTGTGTATGTGTGTGTGTGGTGGTGGTGGTGGTGGTGGGGGGGGGGGACTCCGCGAGCAAGGGCGAGGATGCCCCCTGCAGCTCGTTTAGGCACCAGCAGCCCGACAGCAACCCTTTAAACACACACACACTCTGAACACACACACATGCAGCAGGCAGGGCACACTGCGCACCGCGGGGCGTTCATGGCTGCTCCCAGGTTGAGCCTTTTGTTTTGCTCTCAGGTGGTTCCGGTTGGCTGCACGCCATAATTACACACCTTCAACGGTCAACTTTTGTCCTCCACTGTGATTGGCTGAGTCACGGTCAGGACGTTTTTTTTTTCAATCCCCGATGAGCTCACACCTGTGCCGACGTAACAATAATTAATATTTATGCGCTATTCGCGCTGTAGCCTACTTGTGTCGCCTAGCAACCGTGCAGTTTAGATAAGTGTCAACTGCAAGGCGGGAAAATAGTATTTAATGATTGTTTATTCCATAATAGTGGACTGCAACATTTATTGGACCCAGCAATGGTGTTCACTATGACTTTTTATGACTGGAGTGTCAGCTATAGGCCTAGTAAATTAAATTCTAATTGGTCGTTTTAAAGTTGAATGTTGGGCAGTTTGTATAATTAGTGTAATTATCTCATTACCAGGTAAAATACACAAGAAGAATCGTTACTGAGTTCGCAGGAAAAAAAAAGTTTATTTTGATGTTAATGAATTGCGTAGTGCATATAATATATGAGAAGCATTTCTATCTCCACTGCACTGCCCTGACTTGTATAAAATAATTAATACCATATTTGATGAAAATAAGAAGGAAATAAAGCCGTATTTGAGACGATACTAGTATGCTGTTACTATGCTGTTCCTACAATACCAGAATCTACCTAAGCTATTCATGTTGGCTAACCAGCTACAAGCAAATAGTAACAAATGCAAGCTTGCTCTAATGAAAAATGTGTGCTATATAGCTAATGGTAGCTAGGTGGTAATTAAGTTAACTAACATCCAGTTTTCTAATAATTAGATATCTTAATCCTGTATGAGGTGGGGAGGGGACTTGCACTTATAGATCACCTTTGCAAGTTAACTAGAAGCTAAGTTATAGCCATTTCTGTTTTTTAGCAATTAGTTACATACACTTATTACTGAAATTGCCCAATATACAAGTTTTAGCAACCAAGATTATTTATCTGCTAAACCGATAGATTACATTTTAATCAAAAAAGTTAATTAGAAACAAATTTCCTGGGTTTCATTTGGACTGTTTTGGGTTTCCGGGAGAGTAATATAATACTGAAAAATCAAAACTGAAACCTGCTCACATCTTAACTGACATATTGTTCATTCAAAAGCTAACCCAATACAGCTACTTTTAAATTGAGTTTGAAAGTTAACTAAATTGCAGTTGGAGAAAGTAATCTTTAGTCATCCAATCACCATCTACCACAATGGATGGACCTGGTTTTCAGTTCAGAGTTATGTTAGGTTTGTTTTGTTTGTTTTTAAATTTTTCAATTCAGTTCAATTTCACTAGGTGTTCAGAGTGGGTTTGCTTGTTTCAGTTTAGTTTTTATTGTTTAAAAATATTGAGTTTTAGTCTAGTTTTTATTAGTAATGTGGAGGGTATTTGTTAAAGAGGGCAAGATTTAAGAAATTCAGAACGGGTATTACCATCTAAAGAACACTGGGATGTCAATCGTGAAGATATTTCAACAAGCATGCACACTAATGCCTCTTCATGCTTGTGTTTTATTTTTTATTTTAGTTTAAGTAGACGGTATTGTTTTAGTTAGTTTTTGTTTGAAGTCTAGTTTTTAGTTTTTATTTCAGTTAACTAAAATGTTTTCTCAGCTAGTTTTCATTTTTAGGTTAGTTTTAGTTAGTTTACTATAATAACCTTGGTTCAGTTTTTTCAAACTCTCTTGAAAAGCCTGGGGAAAAAGCCAGAAATTTGACCTTCCAAAACTATTTTGTCAAACGACTAAATGTTTTCTGGTGATAGATACCACATAAGTAAAACAGGCATTTGATTAATATCTGATCAACTGATAAAAGCCCACTTTCATCTACAATTTTATATCAAAAAGGCCTCAGATATAGATTTTTATACTGTTGACTGTTTTGTTCTGTGCAACTGTTTCATAAAATCTTTGCCAAGTGAACGTATTAGGTGCCTCTTTTGACTACTTCTTTGTTCTTGTTTCATGGGCTGCTGGGAGAAGTTAGCCTTCAATGCTTTATGCCAAGAAGCTCTTCTTGGTAGGGGAAAAATCATTGTTTGGGTTAAAATACCATGATTTCTGCCGGAATGCCTTGAAGGCTAACTTCCCCCATGTGCACATTTTGAAACAGGGCCCATCTACAAGACAGGTAGACAAAGCATATAATGATGCAGGACCCACCTTGAGGTTGTTTTTTTCCAAACCACTTTTAAGAATCAAACAGACCAACTGAGTAAAAATGGGCAACTACTTGTCTGCTCTGACCCACAAGGCCCCAGAAGCCTGTATTTATTGTGTATCAAGGCCCAGGGTTAGTTGCCCACTTTTACCTGGTTAGCAATGCATAAAACAACCTGCAGGTCAAACCGCTGTAGCACTTTTCAGGAGGTTTAAAAATCAATGCAGGCACTGCACCCTTACTTCTTCAGGTTTTACCATTATCCGCTTAAAGAAAATAAACAAAGGCACAGGATTACTGCCACCAACATCAAACCCAAACTGACTTGTTTTTCAAAGTAACATCCTGGCTGTTTCCACTTTAAGCCCAGCATGCTCCAAACAAAAGCTGGACAGGTTTATTTTATCCTCATGTTTCCTTAGAAGATACAATTGGACTGCAGGCAGGATGGTGTGTTTTAAGACACCTGCTCAGCACTGCAGTGGTGTCTGATAATCTCTTGTTGCAAACCTTGGGGTCATTACTCATGTCACAAGTATAATCATCAGAGAATTATGAGTTTGCGTGGGTTTAGTTTTCTTTTGTTCTCTCTTAGCCTTTCACTTTTGCCTAGAGTGATGATAGATTTTCTCTATTGCTCATCCAGTCATCATCATGCAAATTATTATCTGGACAAATCGTGTTTGAATCAAAGTAATGGCCACTGTTGTCTGTATCCGTGACTGGAACTTAAGTTATTCCTTACTGTAACTGATCACTGTGTGTTGCCATTAGTCAGTGCCATGCCACACTAAGAAGCCAGCCTTATTAATCAGTCACATTTATGAGGAAACTAGAGCATCAAGAGCAAGCATCCTGGTCCCCGCTGACTCACATCACTGCAGATATACTCATTCATTCGACTGAAACAGATACTATAGCACAGACCCTGACAGTAAAAATAAGTAAGGGGAAGAAAGCCATTTGTCTGCTGTCCTTTCACCCTGTATGAGTGCATATAACATACAATGAAGCACACTTGAGACAGGTAAATTTTCAAAGTTTTTTTGTTCAGTTTGGTTTCAAAATAAAGATCACACAATTGTTTAGAGACAATCTACAACAGGAGTTACAAAAAATAGTTGCCCAGGCAATAAGCATACACAGGTTCTGTTAACTATACACATATGGTTACAGGTGTGCTCGTAGTAAATATACACAAGGCTGCTCCAAATGTACACCGCACTGTGGCGGGCTGCCTCTCTCACCCAAAAGGACATAGACAGTATGATACAGCACTTACAGCACTAGAGAAATGCCAAAAAACACAAGAATCTCCTCTGTACAATCCATGGGTTTACCCCTCTGAAAACAGTCATGGGTAATCAAGAGGTTTTAGGGGGGTTTAAATGAGTAAAAGTTATTTCTCCCACCCGGCCAGCATACCCATACACATGACACATTTCATGGGGTAAAGCATTCCTATAAAAAGGTCTTAAAAAAAGGTCAAGAAAAAAACAAAAACAAAAAAAAAAAACCTTCAACATAAACCAGAAGACACCACTAAGTCTAACATAACGTGTCCAATTGGGAGTCAGTGGGAGATCGACGTCTTAAGTTAAGCAGTGACAAGATAAAGATAAAACCAAGCGTGGCGAATCTTTGTACAAGTACTACGCTGTATAGAAAGGGCTTTTCAAAACAAAAATTTGATATTACAATTTACAATATACAACAACTCATATGTCACAACCAAGGAGGTGAGAATATACACTGAAATGCACAGGTTTTTTTCTAAGATTTTTTTTCCAGAGTGAGCTTTTTTCTTTTTTCTTCTCATACCAAAAAGGGTGGTAAAGCACTTTTACATTACAAGGGTTTACAAATGTACAATTATACAGTCAGAAGTATGTGGTCACTACTAGGATACATTATAGATACAGATTCAACATCAAAAACCAGAAAAACTACAAAGTTTTATATATATATTTATATATATATGCAAAGGTCTACACCAAGTATACACGTTATATTTATAGAAGCAAGACCAGAAAACGAATCTCCCATGCTAAATGATCTGTCTGCTGGTTAGCTGATGGCGTGTGTGTGTTTGTGTGTGTATTCGTCTATGATTCTGTGACGTCAGACAAATTAAATACTTGTTCCATCTCATAGTGGTAAATAGCTAGGATGGTAGGAGGAGGAGGGGGAGGGGACACTAGGATTGTGTGTGCAGCAGTAGCAAAAAGTGAAATGATTTTTAGAGTTCATCAGAAAAAAGGAAATGAAAGGAAAAAACAAACGACAAAAAAAAAAAAGGAGGGAGTGGAGCGATGAATGGAACAGGTCTCACCTCTCTCCACTCCCTGCCCTCCCTTCCTCCCCTAGTTCACAAGGCCTGGGCTCCAGTGGGGGAGGGGCAACAAAAATCTGACAAAAAAAAACTAAGGCTGCCTGTAGCAACAGGCTCCTCCCGAAGGGTTGTCATGGAAACAGGGGTGCAAGGGGTACTCAACGTCCTCAGTGAGTAGGATTTGGAGGGGGGAAAGTGGGCATGATGCCTTCTGAAGGGTCGGACAGGAACAGGAGGGTGGGGCTGGTAGACATGACAGCTTTGGGAGGGTGAGGTGAAGGGTGGAGGGTAGAAGAAGGGGGAGATAAGGTGATAGACATGATTTCAAGCTGGGGGGGGGGGGGGGGGGTTACATGATGCCATTAGGAGGACCGCAGAGAGGACCCAGGTCAACGCCATTCTTCATGTAGTACTTCTCCAGCTTGGCCAGGATGTGTTTTCCATACGTGTACTTCCTCAGGGTGGAGATGTGGGGCCGGATCTGAACAGAGACAAAAACGCACATGTTGAACATGGACAGTATTCACGTAAAACACAACCTTTTCAGTGTTTCCCCTTCACTTGTGCAGCCTTTTCGTACTGCCACATCAAGAAAAATCTATATCGTTATAGTCAACATCCAACACCCATTTATGTGTAAATCATCAGGGCCTTCACTTGTGCTCATGTCAGCTTCCATGTCGTTGCCTAGGGAACCACTGACACCAGTGACCTGATTTAGATTCATTGATTTGCAGGTAAATGAAGGGTGGGGTTGATGGATTGACTGGGACAAGCTTTTTTCCCCTGCAGGGATATTTAAGGCTGATATTTAGAGCTGAACCAGTGAATCAAAACAAAACCAAAGATAACTGCGACAATCATTGTTTAAAAGTTCCTTTCTATTTATAGGTTTTCAAACTGTAAATTTCCCTGCCATTTTGTATCATTGCAATTTATATACCCATTTTAGGGCTGAGCAATCTATCTGTATTATGTCATAATTGTTATATGAGACTGTATCTTTTCCTGTTTTTTTTGTTGTTTTTTTTAAGTAATGTGATGTAATTTACCAAACTTACCAGACTGTTCTAGCTGTTTTATTTGCTTTTACCCATTTTATATAGTGATGGTACTTCAATCTACAGCTTTGAAGACTACTTGATTCTGATTAGTCAATTACGGTATTCTATGGTCTGTCATTTCTGATTAACAGACCAGTTCCCATCATAGACTCTGGAGGACTTAGAAGCAAGAAAAGCCTTATTCAATTAATGCAATTATTCTATTTGTATCAAATTATTGATTCTTTGGTAAATTGCCATGGAATAAGTGGCCAATATACAGTGAGCAGGACATTACTGCAAAATAAACCTCATTTTAGGTGAATGTGTACATTTTGAAAAGCATTGCATTTCACACCTGTATCTGCCAGTGGGCCATACCGATAAGAATGAGCATAATAATGTGTGAATTCCACTGCAGGAGACAGGGAATCCAATATTGTGCATCCCTACTATGAAGGAAATATATTCAAAATGAAACATCGATTCTAACATTGAACACTGCAAAGTTGCTCTCCTCCTTAATACGGTTTTGCCCAGTGTACCACATCTGTCCAATCAAAGATCCTCATTTATATCACCAAGCCTGTAAATAATTCTTGTAAAAACCTGAAGATGAGTGGAACCACCCTCCATTATCCCAGCACTTTGATGGGATGCATATGACGTCCCTGTTCTTTCCACCTACCTTGTGCATTACGATCTTGCGCTGGGTGGGCTCAGCCACGTCGATCATCTTCTGCACCACGTAATTGGCGTACTGGTCCTTCATCATGGTGTATAAGGCACTGTGGGGGCCCTCAGTCAGGCTGCACACCTCGTCTATCAGCACTGCCCGCTCCGCTCGTGATGCATGGGTCACACACTTCTCCACCACGTTACTAGAGAAAGAATGGGAGGGGTGAGCATGAAGACAGAAAAAATAAGAGAAATGTCTGGCAGAAATTCTGGAGAAACGAAAGAAAAACCTTTTTCAAAGGAGGAGGGGAGATAAGAGCGAGACCTTGTGTGTGTTTGTACTGGAGTTTACCTGGCAAACTTGTGCTGGCTGAGTCCCAGTACATTGCCTCTGATCTCAGCCACTATCTTGCTCTTATCCTCAGCTCGGCCGTGCTCCAAAACGTGCTGGATAACATAGTTGCCATACTGGTCCTAAATAAAACAAAGCACAGAGACACATTAACTAAAACGTGAGGGGACCAGCTGGTGCTTCTGACGTCACATCAAACATGCAGCCAACTTCAAAAATCTGGACTGAGAGGAGCTTTATTTAAGCCAACATGAGGTGTCATTATCCTGAAAAACATAGCTTGCGGAAGTGTGTGTTTCTGTGTGTTACCTGCACAAGCTGCTCTGTGTGTTGATGGAGCTCCTCTAGTATAGGCAGCGTCTGTTCAGGAAGGCAGTGTTCGAGAATGCGCTGGATGACTCGGCAGCCATAAGGGTGAGTGGAGAGGGCAAAGACCTGAGAGACATACACGCAATTACACATCTTTACTTATTCAACACGTACAGCAAGTGGTGCTGGAGTTGAAAATACTAATTTACCTTTGTTAAAACACTTGAGGGATAGTTTGAATTATTAAATGTGAGGTTGTATGAGGTACTTATCCATAGTCAGTGTATTACCTACAGTAGATGGCTGTCGACAAGCCTCGAGTTTGGAGAAGCAGAGATCAGTACCTGTGGGTACTGATCTCTGCTGGAAGCTAAGCAATGAACTGCTGTGGACAGGGTCAGCAACACAATGTATTTTCTGGCAGGAAACCGCCGTTCTATCAGCCAATATCACTCTCCAAACCAACCAAACTCCACAGGCGAAATCAGAAATTTAACTTGCAGAACACAGAAGTTGCTGGTCTACCACTGTTTCGATCTGTTAGTTCATCTGTGCTGTGACTTCAGTGAATCCCAACTATCCTTTAAACACTGAAGTCACACAAAACACAAACTAAATGATCAAGGCAGTGGAAGACCACCAACTCTCGTGTTCTCTGAAGTTAAATGACTGATTTTGCCTATGAAGTTTGGTTGGTTTGGCAACCAAGCAAAGCAGTGAAAACATTCTAACCAATAACTGACATGGTTCTTTCAGGTGGGGCTTTTTTAAGTGGCTAAAATATTTTGTTACGGACCCTATCCACAGCAGTACATCCCTTGACTTACAAGCTTGTACTGCTCTCTGGTTCTCTGAACGGGGGGTGTGCCGTCAGGCATTTACTGCAGCTAATACACTGACTATCGGTAAGTACGTCATACAATCCCACTTCAAATAATCAAAATTCTCCCTTTAAGGTGCAGAAAGTCCCTTGGATTACAGAACCAAATGATCATAAGCATACTTTCACACACCCAACCCATCCCTGCAGGGAAGGTGAGAGCAAATTCCTGACATGCTTACAGCTACACAAACAAATCTGAGCTACCGAGTAGAAAAACATGCAGTTGCACAACATGCAAATGTGAGAGGCGCTCACACGTCAGTGAGATTTACTGTCAGGAATGACTCTTCAAAACCGAAACCTTTAATTTGTACCTGACAAAAGGCGCATGCATGAACACTCAAAATCATTCTTTTAACACTTTATGCTAATGTAACATTTAGCTGGTGGATAGAAGATGGCTGTTGCCACTGGGCTGAGGTTTCTTGTTGCCATGGTAACGTACCCTGTCCCTGGGAAGGACTGTGTACGTGCATCTATGTACTTTGGCTGTGACAATATGCTTGGTGCCTCAAGGCAGCGACAATGAGCAAGTGCACAGAAGTACATGTGTGTGTATGGATGTCAGCCAAGCACCAGCAGGCTTCAGTGATTGAATGTGGAAATATTTCTGTGTGTGTGTGTGTTTGCACGCATGCTCTCACAGGAGGGACCCACCTGTCCCTTAAAGGCGTCTATGATGAAGTGCAGCGCGTGAGGCTGCACACACTCGATACACTTCTGCACCACGTGGTTACCGTTCTGGTCCTTCACACACTTCAACACATGGCCGTCCAGCTCCCTCACCATCTCACTCTGCAGAGAGGATGAGGACAGGTGGAGAAGAGGAAGAGGGAGAATGTGGAAGAGGGACATGTAATTGTTTGTGAGAAGTCAAATATTGCCTGAAAGCATTTCCCAACCTCTCCTTCATTTTTCAGTGGCTCACAGCCCAACAAATAACACTGGGCTTTGAACAGCTGCCCTGGAGAAATCTATTGAGGTCCATTAAAGAGAGATGGATACCTTTCTTGCACACATACACACTTTACCTTTCCCCCAAACCATGGAATTTAAGCAGAATTATTTCCTGTTGATATTCAGCTAGATCCATCTTACCACCTGCAGTTCAACATTTGCATATAAACTGTGGTATCATTAGCTTCATTCATCGTTGATGATAGAGTGCCTGCGAGGAACCTGCTGTTACACGACGCAGCTCCAACATAAAACCCATAATGTAGATGAAAAATGCCATTTCAGCGTGAGGAGCGTACCTCTTTATTGATGCAGCATTCTGCTATATAAACACAAATTAGTGATCCAGCAATGCACCCTCATTCAGGACTGAATTATGAGCACGTGGATAGTAGATATGCTTTGAAATTGAACATTTCAAAGGATTTTTTTTTTAACAACCCAAAATCACAGCAGGATTATGGCAGGAGTTATTTAATTTTAATTGAGGTCATTTCAGTGCCAAGGTGCAGTCTGTTTCTGTTGTTTACACTTTTATGAGAACTAGTGTACTTACAATGACCTGCTGATCTGAGGGGATGAACTCCAGAGCTTTCTGAATGACCCTGCAGCCATACATCTGCAGGGCCAGTGACAACACATGACCTCGGATCCTCTCTGCCAGAGCCAGCTTCTGGTCCAGGCTGCCAAACTGAAACACAAACATACAAAACAAGCTTGTAAATCCTCTAATCCAATGAGCAGAGGTAATAATGCATGACCCAATACAATGACAAAAAGTGCATTATTCTGGGTATACACTGTTTCCGACTCGATTTTTGTGCTGCGTGACTCATTTTTAGACCGAATTTCAGCTTTACTGGGCATCGTTTGCCATGCAGGGGGGAGTGAGGACATTTGGATGAATTTCTGACGTCAAAAATTTAGGTCGCCATTTTCAGGCTCTCGCACAGTTGAGAGCTATCAGTCAATTCCCCAACATCAGAGCCTGCGTAAAGTGGCAAATAGTGTCTGGAATTGCCATGGTAACATGACATATCATTTGGAGGGAAAACATGACAATAAAATGCAGCTAGCTTACGTCCAATTATCTCTGCAAAATGGACAAAGCATACTGTTCAAGGTTGCTGCTGCTTTTTTTTTTTTTTTAAAACAAGTTTGGGCACAGGTTGGCAACCACTTGAGTCCGAATGTGCCCTTTCACACATGCAGCAGGCATGAGGAGATCGTGTCTGAGTCAGACGTGTTCACACATGTTGGAAATACTCCGTTTGGTCAACGTGGGAGGGTGGGCGCCTACAGAGTAAGCAGGAGGACGAGGACTCATCTGTAATGATGACTTTTTGCGTTACTATCAATACAAACCCAGTTGCAAAATGACCTAACTATGATAGACGTAGAGATCAACTGACTGCAGTCTGCATGCTCGACACGAGACGCTCATAATGCGCTGCTTGCAGGACCCACATTTTTACTTTTATGACTGTAATGTGGTGTTTTCACATGACAGATGACGAAGAAAAAGGAATAACGATGTGAGCTCAAAATATAGTAGACTTGTGTAGGCTGATATTGTTTGGCAGATAGTCTAAATGAAAATTAAATTATCAGAGTGGCTTCACAGGTGGCCAGCTGCAGAGCATGCAACATTATCAACACGCCCACTCGTTCAGGACACTAAGTTGCTGTATTCACACATGAGGCTCATCCAGATTTCAGACTACAGGGCTCATAGGGTTAAGTCCAGTCCAAAAAAACATGGACATTTGTGTTCACACCCACACAGCTCCTTTGGGTAGAGCTGTAGTAAATGCGTTAAAACTGGATTTTGGTGACTCTGATTAGGTTTTGCACACTTTGATAATACTGATTCCTCTTTCCATACACACCTCAAAAAACTTCTGGATGACGTAATTCCCAAAGACGTCCACCATGAGCTGATAGGCTGCCTGCAGTATCTCACTGAAGACAAGTTGGCGCTCCGCTGAACTGGCTCGCTCTAATTTCAGCTGGATAAACCTTTAAGAGACAGACAGGATAAGCATTATATTAAAGTTCCACAGATACCTTTGTACTTTGTTCTTGTTTTGTTATTCTTCATTTTCATTAGCTTTTGCAATATACAAAAGCCTCATGAGAAAGCCGACAGCCTGCTCTCCTAAAACCCACTTAGTGTATAAAGAGGATTCACAAAGTTTGGATGAACTTGAAGACAAAGACAAATAAACACATCAGACAGTGACAGAGCAATAACGTGAAACAGATGTACAAGGACAGAGAGAGAGAGAGAGCTGCTCCTTTATCTTTAACCTGAGGGAACAGTCAGACAAAAGGAGATGAAACTCGAGTGGAGAAAAGGCGACGAGAACGAATCAAGTAGCTGTGAGGTGAAGTGATGGATGCCAGGCAAAAAGCAGAGATAAAAAAAGGACCCTGATGTTGAAGAGACTGAGGAGAGAATATGTCTGGAATCTGCAGACTGGACGTCATGGCGTATTAATAGATCATTTCAGTGGAAAAGTCTGCATCTGCTTTAACCCAGACAGACCCAGAAACCAGGACCCCGGAGTGGCCTCTAGGGCCCCGTGCCCCCCAAATTAGCATGTCTGGATTGAATCACAGAAAGAGGCAGAGGCGTAAATTTATCAATGTTCTGTTATCAATACACAAATGTCTGTCTGAAATATCCGTGTTGTATTCGCTGCTTAAAATCCTCATTTCTATTCAGAGTCACAGGAGTCTACACCAGTATATACTTATATATATATATACTGTATAGTGTGGAAGAACCTGAAATATGACAGTATGGTCTAGTCTGTACAGGATGCACATACAGGAATGTCCTGAGGGCTACAACTTTTAAACATTAGCAAATCTGTTTACATTCTGTGTTTAACAGAAGAAGAAACATGAACTTTGATCTAGTACTTGAATGTGAAATTGACCGGGGTTGTTTTTTTTTTAGGCCCCTATACAATGTGAGTAAAGGTGCCTTCAACTTTCAACACAAAGAATTGTTTAACACAGAATGGCATTAAAATTTTGCCAGAAATATGAAGGGGCACCCTGTCTGCTTTGAAGGAGTTTTGTCAAGGAGGAGAAAATAACTCAAGTGTCATTTCAGCTTGAGCTGGGAGAGAATTTGACCAGAATTCCTGCACTGCAAACTGGGCATGTTAAGTTTGAAGGACGTGGGCCAGTCAGGGGCAGGGTCGCGTTAACTGAATGCTTTCCGTCATTGACTGAATCTTTTAACTATGATGGAAAAATCTGAAGATCGTCCATCATTTTGGCAGATTAAAACACTGAGGGCAAAGTATTTCACATCACCAAGGTAACTAAATTTCTCTAAAAAAAAAAAGACTCTCCTCAGATCATGTAGGTATCATCTCTGACCTTGACACTGTGCTCAACGTGTCTCACTAGCCGCGTGCTGACAGTACGTTAAAGAGCTGCAGCCTGGAGGTCTTGAAGAACGTCTGTGACCACTACAGGTCACAGAAATGTGCAGCTACACCCCTGTTGGGGAGCGTGTGCAGCGGCATTTTCTCTTGGTGAAGCGACTGTTGTCAGGACTGGGAAATCGCACATTCAGGGTCATTCATATCTTTCATATTTGCCTGTTTAGGCACAATGGCCGCTGTACTTTAGTGCCCTCCACTGTCACTTCTGAAAAAGTCATCCATACACCTTGTGTGGCCGCACTGTCAGTGACTCTGTTCATCTTTTTGCTCAATACCCTTATAAATGCATAACCTGTAAGTTTGTTCAGTAAATTAAGTGTTATTTTGATTGAGCCATTATTGAAAACTAAAATGATATTACATAGGCTATGTCTCATTATCAGTAAAAACAAAAATTCAAATGATGGGTCATAATATATTATGATGGCTTTTTACGGACCCTGTTTGTCATCATGATGGAAAATGAAAAAGTATAATGCAGCCTCTGGTCAGGGAAGTAGATCTAATGAAAGATTTGCGAGTTGCATTATGGGTAATGTAGGATCCAGTATTTTCCAAGCATAACCCAAACTAGGGACCAAAAGTCACGATATCTCAACTTCTGCTACATTAATTTTTATTTTTTGTAAGATGTCTCTTGCGAGTTCTGCAACCTTTATGGAAATGCAACACTATATTGCTGTGTAACCCCTTTAAGACCCAATTCTTACAATGTGACTGCTACTATGACCTAAATCTACAAATTAACCAAATGGAATAAAAAAATAAAATGATGCATAATACACTGGCACACGTGATACTCTACATCCACATCTATGGACAAAGATTGATTTTAGCTATGCTACATTTTCAAAACATGAAAGCTGAGATGCAAGTTGATGTCATGTCTTGCTTGCATTTGTTTTTTTTATGTCTGTGGTAGCACTACTACTTTACCAGGCATTCACTGTACAATCTGAATCACTGATTTTCTTTTTCTTCTACAGTCTGACAGATTGCAACAAAGATTTTATTAGACCTACTTAGCACTTTGTGACATGAACCTGCAAGATCATCGTTATCTCACAGTGAATAGGAGCCTTTAGCCATCAAATTTTGATAACAGAGGTAAACACAAGGTACACAAATCAGGATTGACTTGCAGGTCACTTATGTTTTACTGGGGTAATTTAGGTGTAAGTGATATTTGTGCACCTGCTGCCGTGCTGGTCCTGGCTGAACTCCATGATGTGGCCAGCGATGTCTCTGAGCTGCAGGTTTGGGTAGCGGTTGTTCCTGAAGTCTTCCAGCAGGCGGCTGCGGCCCGACGGCATCACGTCCGACATGCCGTAACGTAGCCGTGACGATGGGAACAGCTGGCTGCTGGGAGAAAAGAGGGAGGAGCCTGAGCTGGCGGCGCTGCGGTACTTGGCCTCCGCTCCTGGGGCTGCAGAGATGAAACGCCCGCTGCCATTGGTCAGGCCTCCTGTGGGGTCAGAGAGAATAGGGAGGTGATTGTTGGAACTGGTGCTGTTCGAATAGAGCTCAGACTGCAGAAAGGATGCAGGATTAGAAGAGATCTTACAGAAATTGAACCAAAAACTATGAACATAAAACCAGGTTTTTATTTAAAAACGTTCTTCCTATACACATAGGAATTACGTGGATATGTTGTAGTGGTAAAAACAAGTCGGACTTGTGGACAGTTGGTTTCTATGAACTTTGTCTTTGTCTGCTATGGTGCATACCAATTTTTAAAACCAGGTAGAAAATGAATTTCTCAGTCGTTGAACTGAATGTCAAATACTGCTGCAATGATTACATGCATGGGTTAACATGGATTATTTTTTAAACTGATGACATTGCAGTATTAAATTTTTTGGGATAGTATCATGAAAATTACATTACAGCTCTGCAGCACAGAAACACAGCACTGGATGGCAGCACTGCCTCAAATATCAAGTTGGCTTACACCAAGATAATTTTTCAATGGTCCAGAGGTTTATTACATTGCAATACTTCATTGTGCACAAGAATTTTAACATCTCTCTATTTAAGTCTTAACAGAAACTCATGTATTCAACTACATTAGATTGTGTTGTATACGTGTTTTTGAAATAAGGTTTAACCTGTGTATTCAAAAATGTGTAAAGAACATGCACAAAACTGAAGCATTGATATGCAACATGTAGGGGAGTTATCATCTTCACTCCTGGGACTTATTTTAGGGTTCCAACATCCTTCCCAAAGTCTAATTCAAGCTGTGGTAATTACATATGTATATACATATACTCAAAATTATTTCACTTCTTCATCACATTAAATCAGATGTTACTGTGCTGCAACAAAAATGTCTCCAGACAGAATTCTACACGACGTCTGCTAGCCTCCCACTAGGGCGTTACATGCAGCAAAGGGCCTCAGGTTGGACTTGAATCCATGGCCACTGCTGAAGACTCAGCCTCTGTATATGGGCCATGGGCCCTGGTACCAACTTAGTAGAAACAACATGGTTCTGGTTCCCTTGTACCTAACTGTCCCTGAAGTCCAAACTGAACATTCCTGCTCCCTCGGCTTTAAATCAGTTGCAAAATTACCCAAATCTTGGAGAGCTGGACTTGAAAACAGGTACATCTGGCTGTAAATGTAAATGAATACCAGAGAGTGTTCTGATATGTAATACTTCTTCAATATGTTCTTCATTTTCATTTTATATCGTTTTATGCTCATCTCATGTCTATAGCCACATTATCTGTGCTGCTGCCTGTAATCTCAAAGTCTTTTACTACTGGTTAAAATAAAAAAATAAACATCTGAACCAGGTGGTAGCTAAATACTTTTGTTGTCTGTTGTCTTTTGATGGGGAAGGACTTCAAACCAGCCAATATATACATTTATTTCACATCTGAGCGTGATTACTACAATGTGCACAGTTTTCTCCCTTCACAAGCTGCTATTTACTACAGTATAGTATGACACCTCTACAGACTTGAAACCTGACAGAGCTAGGTAATCTATCACAGCCATTACGAAGCCTCAACTTGGCTCTGTCACTTTGTTTGATTGTTGTTTCATCACACTTGAGTGTTGGTGGTACAATTCACTCTGCCAACTGTCAATCATGGGAAATGCACACAGGAAGCAACAAAAGTCTCAGCCAGTAATGAATCCCTCAAAACATGCTGCATTACAAATCTGCTGTCACATTCTAGTCTTTTAATTTAGGGGAATCTCGTTAACTGGAACAGTAGTTGATTTGTGAGAGGGAGGACACATTTAGTGACACTATTTTAAAATGGAAATGTTAAAACATATAATTACATACATCCTATATTACAAAATAAATGTAGATATGTGAAAAATATATGCTATAAGATTATAAAAAAACAAAAATCTTCTCATTATTTTGAAGTGGGGTTGTATGAGTTACTTATCCATAATTAATGTACTACCTACAGCAGATGGAGATATCAACACGCCTCCAGTTTGAAGAAGCTTACCAGTGTAGGAAACTAAGCAATGTACTGCTGTGGACAAGATCAGCGGTGAAACCTACTTTAACCACTTTAAAAAGCCAAATATCGCTTTCTCTGAAGCCACCAGTCTCCTTTGGTAAAAACAGCAGTTTTACCTTTTAGAACAAGGGACAAGTAGACAAGCAACCCAAAAGGTAAATCTACTGATTTCAAGGTATAAGTTTGAAAATATCCTAAATACAACAGATACATACACTGAAATTGATTTTTGTATGTGGCTAAAATACACTTTGCTGCTGACCCTGTCCACAGCAGTACAATGCTTAGCTTCCTAGACTAGGCCTATAGATAAGTACCTCATATAACCCCACTTAAAAAAAAACAACAACTATTCCTTCAACACCATCTAATCTAAATAACCAGATGGGTCGATGTTTTACGCTTCAATGAATCTGGAACAAAACTAAACTACCAAAGCTCAACAAGGGCTTCTGATTATGGGACCAATCAACTGACAGGTGCAGTAAATTATACCAATTGATGGTCATAGCTGGTATATTTTGGCACATAAACATAGTGCTGGCTTTGTGTTTGGCAAATGAGTGTTAGCACTGTTTCCATAGAGTCACAAAGTAGCTATTCAAGTGGCAATACTGTGGAACAAATCACAATCAATAACAGTGGTAATCTCAGTCACTTGAATTAAACACTTACCGAGATTGAGGTTGGACGAGGAGCTGTGATTGGACAGGGAGGGTGGGGGTGTGAGGGAATGGGAGGGGCCCTGGTTAGGTAGGGGCATGCCCACGGGGCCTGGGGAAGGACTGAAGCCCAAGGTGCCGTTATAGAAGCCTCCATGGCCAATCGGGGTGAGGCTGGAGGGCGTGCGTTTGTACAGCTCATTGTTGCCTGTCAGGGAGTCCCGCCTGGAGCCGCTGCCACCACTCGAGTTAGCCACTAGAGGGAGACAAAGATA
>JAJHUR010089281.1:29799-98848 GCA_027495735.1 Lutjanus campechanus | reverse complement strand
AGTTGATTTGTGAGAGGGAGGACACATTTAGTGACACTATTTTAAAATGGAAATGTTAAAACATATAATTACATACATCCTATATTACAAAATAAATGTAGATATGTGAAAAATATATGCTATAAGATTATAAAAAAACAAAAATCTTCTCATTATTTTGAAGTGGGGTTGTATGAGTTACTTATCCATAATTAATGTACTACCTACAGCAGATGGAGATATCAACACGCCTCCAGTTTGAAGAAGCTTACCAGTGTAGGAAACTAAGCAATGTACTGCTGTGGACAAGAACAGCGGTGAAACCTACTTTAACCACTTTAAAAAGCCAAATATCGCTTTCTCTGAAGCCACCAGTCTCCTTTGGTAAAAACAGCAGTTTTACCTTTTAGAACAAGGGAGCTGCTATTCTACGGCTGCTGTGATCAGCGTGTTTAGTCAAATAATAACACAAGCAAACCGACAGTTCGAGCTAGTGGTAGACAAGCAACCCAAAAGGTAAATCTACTGATTTCAAGGTATAAGTTTGAAAATATCCTAAATACAACAGATACATACACTGAAATTGATTTTTGTATGTGGCTAAAATACACTTGGCTGCTGACCCCGTCCACAGCAGTACAATGCTTAGCTTCCTAGACTAGGCCTATAGATAAGTACCTCATATAACCCCACTTAAAAAAACAAACAAACAAACTATTCCTTCAACACCATCTAATCTAAATAACCAGATGGGTCGATGTTTTACGCTTCAATGAATCTGGAACAAAACTAAACTACCAAAGCTCAACAAGGGCTTCTGATTATGGGACCAATCAACTGACAGGTGCAGTAAATTATACCAATTGATGGTCATAGCTGGTATATTTTGGCACATAAACATAGTGCTGGCTTTGTGTTTGGCAAATGAGTGTTAGCACTGTTTCCATAGAGTCACAAAGTAGCTATTCAAGTGGCAATACTGTGGAACAAATCACAATCAATAACAGTGGTAATCTCAGTCACTTGAATTAAACACTTACCGAGATTGAGGTTGGACGAGGAGCTGTGATTGGACAGGGAGGGTGGGGGTGTGAGGGAATGGGAGGGGCCCTGGTTAGGTAGGGGCATGCCCACGGGGCCTGGGGAAGGACTGAAGCCCAAGGTGCCGTTATAGAAGCCTCCATGGCCAATCGGGGTGAGGCTGGAGGGCGTGCGTTTGTACAGCTCATTGTTGCCTGTCAGGGAGTCCCGCCTGGAGCCGCTGCCACCACTCGAGTTAGCCACTAGAGGGAGACAAAGATACAAATTAGGTCACGGTATCTGGGGGAAAAGAGAGATGTTAATTACTTAAAACTACTGGGGAATGGTGTATTCCTACCTGCAGTGCCGAAGCCTCCCAGTGTGGCCCCCAGTGTGGCCCCAAGGGAGGAGGAGGTGGGCTGGCTGAAGCCCAAGGAGGCAGAACCTGGTCCAGGCTGGCCAGAGCCTTGTGAGAAAAGAGAGGAGCTCTGGGAGGAGGAGCTGAGGGAAGAGGATCCGTAGAAGGAGCTTCCACCAAGAGCACCACCAGGGCCACCCTGCTGCTGAGGCTGCTGGGAAGTCATGGCACGAAACGGGCCGTTGGCCCCACCGCCCAGACCACCATTGGCACCACCGGCGGAGGCTGCTGCTGCTGCAACTAGACAGAGAGACAATAGAATAATATATTACATAAATAATAAATAACCGTATTGAATGAATTCAATTCACCAAAGTGCTACATTCTTAAGGAGATACATTTGCAGACTTTTTTTTTTAAAGTCACTAACAATTTTTTGGCTTATCTTTTTTGGAGCTCAATTTTGTTAAGTTTTCAATTTTATTACATATACAGACAGTCTAAAGAAGGAGAAAAAAGATGCTACAAAGCACGTTTACGAAACAAGGCATATGAAAGAGGAAACAAGTGCTTAAAAAGGGTGCAAGTAACCTAAAATAACACATAATTATAACATAAAAGGAGTTGCGTACCTGAGAAGGTAGGAATATTTTCGCTCCCTAATGTTCCTTTCTTTATGTAGATTATAAAATTAGACCAACATTTATTACACTTCCCTTGGTAATTACTCGTCCTAGCAATTAATGATTCAAATGAGGCAACGTCCGTCATTAACTTAACTGTTCATCAAAACAGGCTTTGATCGTTTTTCATCAATGGAAGAGTCAAACATTGAAGGAAGTCCAAATTTCTGTTTGGACACACCAGGTGGTAGAAGAGACCCGCCTCCCAATAAGCACAGCCAGGCAGAGTCTGGCAGTGGTTTACACAACCACTGTCCAATACATTTTCTTTAT
Source organism: Lutjanus campechanus (assembly GCA_027495735.1). Taxonomy (NCBI): domain Eukaryota; kingdom Metazoa; phylum Chordata; class Actinopteri; order Lutjaniformes; family Lutjanidae; genus Lutjanus; species Lutjanus campechanus. The sequence goes on along the minus strand of JAJHUR010089281.1, from coordinate 96,535 downwards.
ATCATCTCTAATATTAACGTAAACATACATTCTCCTTGATACTAGAGTCTAAACTGATATACACAGTAATGACTCCTGGGAAATGTCAGGCTAGACTTGAAGGTACAGTCTCATAATATCTTAATTGCATGTTCTGGATGAATGGGACATTCAGAACATGTTTTTAAAGACCACAACGTGCAATCTGTTGTTTTGTGTGCGTGACGTCCTGACGCTTTGTCCTGTTGGCTGCAGTTAACAACAGAGACAGTCCAGGAGCTGTATTTCTAAAGCTTCATAGTACAAAGAGTTGCCTGGGGTGACAAAATTCTAAGAATTCATAGAATTGTAACATTGTCTCCGGATTTCCCTTTAAAATTAAGAACATATCCTGGAAAAGATATTCACAAAGTATCTTAGCATGTAAGAGAGCTCAATTTATATTTTAAAAAAGGTGAGATTTGAAAAAAGTAAAATGCCAAAGGGGCCAGATGTTTACATTTCCTATGTCTAAGCCGTGAAGTTAGGAATTTAAATGTGTAAGGGAATGCGCCTTTTTATTTGTCCTCTACTTTGTTCATGTTCACAATTGTAAAAGAAACCTGTACAAAAGTACAAGGAAAATAAATGCACCTTTGAAATCCTATATTGGCAGCAGCTTGTTTTAATAAACACTATATTGCATTTAAACTCTTTTTTCACTCAATTCTACTCTGCCAAATTCCATCTGCTCAAGCAGCCTTACTTAAAACTTTGACAAAATCAGCATCTGTGTGCCAAACAACAGAAATAACCAAGGAAAAGGCTAATTATTTTATCTCTCAGTTGAAAAAAAAAAATTATTTATACTTTTTTGTCATATTTATAAATGATCAAAGGGCCAGATTAAGGTCACTAATGGGCCAGATTTGGCCCTCTGGTCGCCAGTTGATTAAATCTGTTCCAGGGTGAAAAACCATTAGCAGCAGAGAGGAGGACTTTTAAGATACTTAAGTTTCCTAAGCAGAGAGGAAAATGGCAGAACGACAAAGAGGGAGCAGAAATATTCTCCAAATGCTGAATGGCAGTGGATAACTGACAGGATACATTTGACTGAGCAGAGATAATATTTGAGGTCTATCTCCTTGTTGATGCAGTCACAAAATAACAATCTTTATTTCTATGGTGCATTTCTTCACAATGTTAAGAACAAAGTATTTTACCAAAGAAAATTAAATAAAAGATCAAAGCAATCACAATAGATAATTGTAAAAATGCAATTTTGCAGCAGTGATGACTTGAGTCTGTCTCAGCCTTCATCAGCAGTGTGACCACACAAACAATCACAGCGCTGTTACAGTCTCCTATTGTGCCGCAGTTCATTTCCGCTGGATGTCCACACCTTGTAGGCTCCCATAAGGACACAGCAGGCTTCCCCCATTAATATCAATTGTATTGAGTACTTAAAATACCAGCATAGTAAATAAACATTAGCAAATAAATATTACAACTATAGGCACATGAAAAGCTTTAGGCCTTTTTTCAAACTTTGTGAAGGCTATTTTTCAAGTATGGTATGGAGATTTTCTTTATATAAAATAGTATTCATAATTACACTATATCTTAATAAAGATTATATTCTAACAATTTTACTGACCAATCTATGTCCATTATCAGTGAGAGTGCATTTTATTTCTACCTTTTTGGGGGATCAGCCAATCACAAAAGAATCTATCATGTCTTGCAATGGGTACAGCCACTCCTCCTGACTAAGATAAAAAAAGCTTTTGTCCCTTCCTTGCTCACAGTGGCTGAGAATTTTTCTAAAATCACTCCTAAGCTCGAAATCTTTAGGCTAAGTTAGACCCCTAAGGAGATTCTCAGAATATTTCAGAGCATAGCCCAGATCTTTGACTGAGTCTGTAGGTACTTCGCTGACTTACCTGCTTGTGCTGCGGAAGGAGATATGATGACTGAGGCAGGGGCCATGAGGCGGACAGGGCCACTCCTTGCTCCAGTGTTGACAACCAGGGCTCCTGTCTGATCATAATAAGCGGCAGGGGCCAGAACAGGGTAGCCTGAGGAAGAGAAAGCAACAAAGCAATACTCAGCATTTCCACAAGCTAAGAAGAATGCCTTGTTTGGATATTTATAGCTAGGGTGTCTGGAAGTAGAGTGCTGCAAAGATCTTTTTTGTTGGCCAGTTTTGGATTAGTGCAGAAAGTAAATGTAAATGCAATCGCCAGAAGTTAAACACTAACGTTAGCCTATAAATGAGCTACACCACTGTCATATGACTTCAGTGTCGCCACCACTGAGTGACATGTGTTGGCAAACTCTTTTTCTAAGGCCACGTAAAAGCTTCAAAATTCACGAGTGGGATATTTAGGATATATTTTAATGTCACAGAACAAAATGTGAAAATCTCTTCTGCTTATATTAACCCCAAAACTTCATCTAACCAAAAACCGATTCAAAAAACCCACTGACTTTGAGACGAGGGAACTGTGCTAACTCATTTACAGGTTTTAGGACTCATTCCTGAAGCACAATATTGTCCTGGAATAGCAAATGTAACTGGGTTAATTAGGAGTTTTGTGTCTTACTCACCAGGGACTCCTGCTGCTAACCCCTGCCCAAAGGCAAGGGCTGAGTTGACTGCTGCTGCTGCAACCAGCTGGTCATTCTGCTGACCCTGTTGACCTTGGCTAGGGGTCAAAGGTCGCTGGTTGCCCCCAGCACGCATCACCTTTACAAAGTAAAAAAAAACAACAGGTATTTGTCATTGTCAGCATTAATATGCAGATTAATAGAAAATTCGTTGCAAAGCAGAGACCCTGTGGTGTACTGCAGATACAAGTTTCTATCATGTTCATATTCTCTAGTAGTTAATGTCTAAAACAATGTGCCCACACACAGAGAGACAAATCGGGCATGTAATTAATAGCCAGAATAAGAGCACATTCCTTAAATTAGCATATATGAGCGAATCAGGAGTAAATAATGAACAGCAGTTGGATGAAACTGAAAAGAAAATTTCCTGCTGATTGGTTTATAATCATCAGACTTTTCTGTGTTTTCAGAGCAGCAGTAAGACTGGATGCACATTTCAACAAGCACAACTGGAGCACACTGACACAAACATTTTCAGCCAGTGGCGATCAGCATGCCAGTTTCTTGGCGAGTAGCCGACTGACCTGCTGTTGGTTCTGTTGGCCCTGGTTTGCCGCCTGCTGATTGGCCGAGTTGTTGGCTGCAGCCGCCTGCTGCTGGAAAAGGTTGGCAGGGTAGACCCCCCAGGGGGTCACACCGTAGTACTGGGGAGGCATCACTGCCGGACCTAGATGTACACAAATATGCAGGATACAAGTGAGATTGGAAGAGTGTGTGTGTGTGTGTGTTTATGCATCTCTATTTTTGTGGAAAACTAATTATCATGAAGGAGCTCCAGGTCTCACCGAGTGTGGCTGCTGCTGCTAGCCCGGCTGCGTAGGGGTCTGTCCCTGGTGGAGCAGCACTGATGATGTAAGGATTGGGCACAAATGCTGGGGCCAGACCTGACGGACACATGGAGGGGAAAGGTGAACCATGGCGGAAAATGTTTTACATAATACATAGAATAAATTCTTTGAACTTTTAGTATGAAGTCTCAGCACAGGATAACCACTTCAGGACATCCATAATTAAGACTCAGATACTAAATCAATAAATGAAGACCGCCTGATTTTTGAGGTTAGCACGTGACCACAATGAGAGACTATTCATGCTTGTTAAGCATTACTTGCCTTAGAGGAAATCTAAGAAATATTAACCCAGAATTAATTAGTAACCACAGGACTGCAACAACATGTTGCTTTGTGTAACTTCTGTGCTCCTTTGCCCCAAAATGAAAAACTAGAAATTGCAGCACCCACTGAGTCACTAGTATTGATAAACTAACATATGAAAGTCCTGCACATATAGATTACTAAACCTAAACAACCCAACTACAGCCACCATAAAAGCAAAGTGGGAAAAAGAATTGGATTCTTGGACATAAAATGACTTATGGGACAAGAGTCTCTGTTATATACACCCATGTCCCATAAACATGCACAATACCATTTAAAAATCATACACCGACTGCTAGTGATTGTCACTATTCTGAAACTGGGATACAGTGGTCTGTGACTTAAAACAAATGTGTGTCAGGGGCATCAAGTGGGAGGGACAATGGCCCGTTCTCTACTTCCTAACCTCCTACTTCTGGCGCCGTTGCTCAGACCATAATCTTCTACAAACTATGCCTTCATTTTGATTTCAACTACAGACCTTAAAAGTTTCATGTCTGCATCTTGCACAGTCGTGATGCCATCCAATCTGTCCACAATGGGGCTGGGCGAATGGACAAAAATATAAATATATCTGCTACCAACAACTGGATGAGTCCATCGCTGGTTTCTTTGACCGATTTTCGACATTTTATTTAGCAATTCAATGGCCTGCATCTGAAGGAGGAGCGAGGGCCACTGCTTGGTAACAGACTCTCATTCAATGGCACAGTGTGCACACACTGGTCTGGAGAACAAGTAGGAGGAAAAACAGCCTGTAGCGGCAGAATATTTTCACATCACAACACTTGAATTAAGGATTTATTTTGACCAAACCTGAGTTGGTGACTGTTGCAACAGTGGAAAAAACCTGACCAAAACGGTTTTGGGGAGTTTCTTTTATTTATTTATTTTTTGTCGTGTTTGAATGAAGTGTGTTTTATGAGTTAACAAGACAATTTGCATATGGTATTCACAAGGTACAAGGAAGAAGAACAGTGTGACAAACACTAGGGTTCTCACATATTTACATGTTTAGTTAGCTTATTTATTTTATTTATTATCTATTGTTGGCATAGGCATATATGCTTATTTACTGTATGTGTAGTGTGTAATAAAAAAAAAAAAAAAAAAGGTTACACAGGAAGTAAAACGTAAACAGTATGATTATTATGTGGAGAAGGGGTAGAATTAAATAAGCTAATGCTTCTTCCTACTCCTCTTCAAACATGTTAATATTGTTTCAATTGTTCTCAATTTATTTAAATGTTTATTTGTTCTTTTATTTTGTTTTTTTGTTTTGCTATTTTTGTATCACTTCACATGTTTGAAATAAAACCTTCATTCATTCATTCATTCAATTTAACTTGTTTTAGCTTGTTAAAAGAGAAACCTGGTTTTAGAAGCTATACAGTTATATCTTTCTGTTTAATAGAGAAAATAGGTTTAAAAATACTGACACTAAGGTTTTTTGTTTATAATAAATAAACCGCATACATAATGTAACCCTGCTCCCACTCAGCCCCCAGGTGAAATTCTGAGACACACAAAAGAATATATCAGTGATTGCCGATTGCTGGGCTGACAGTGGCCAGTTGGAAAATTTAACATATCGCCCAACCCTAGTCCAGACAAACACATAAACATATGGCAAAGTACACACACACACAGGCTAAGAGGCAAAAAACAATGTCAGCCACACTGTCACAGCTGGTAATGAGATGTTGACATTCAGTTCTCCTGCTCATATGTCCATGCGCATGCACATGCACACACGCGCACACACACACACACACACACACAGTCTCTTACCAATGTGAGGCTGCTGTGCTGCTGCCAAGGCATACTGCTGTTGCTGGGCTGCTGTTAACTGCTGCACTGCAAGGGCGTTGTTTCTCTGAAACAGCTGCAAACGGTACGACGACAGGTGTATCACACTTAAATGCCACCTGAGCAGAGTCTCATACAGCTCTCATGACAAACATTCATATATGACTGTCTGCGCGTGGCTCCTACCTGCTGCTGGTTGGTGTAATCAAATAAGCCCACAGTGGGCGCCGAGTCCATCTGCATCTGGGAGTTGTAGTCAAACTGAAGCGGCTCCATCACAGACTCCATGGGATCCATGGTGACACCACCTTGTTCTACACCAGAGAAGTCCTCAGGGGGTTTGGGGCCTCCACCACCTCCCAGGGGTGTCAGGCCCTCAGCTCCTACACCCCCGGGACCACCTAGCAGGTCACCCTCGGGGCCAGGGGCCGGCATGTTGCCTGGGGAACGACTGTGGGGGTGAGAGAGGAGGAGCTAGTTTACATCTAAAAGGCCGTCTGTAGAGGCGAGTAAGATTTCTGTGCGAGAAAGAATCTTACCCAAACTCTTTGACATCAACGTCAAGGCCATTCTGCACAGGCAGCCCGTTGGGGTTGATGACGTCGCCGATGACATCAGTTTCACCTTCTGTCAACTCTTTCAGTTTCTCTCCCTCAAATGTTGCCTTTGGCTTCTCCCTCTTCTCCTCCTCCACCTCTCCATCTCTCTGCCCCTGTGTGATGGAGACAGACAGATATATAACTGACAAAGATATAAAGATGTAGAGGTGCTGATAACCTGACAGTGACAGATGGAAAACAGACAAAAAGGAACAGAGTGAGACAGTCAGACTGACATGGACAAGGTGAAGGACATTTTCCCATCTGACAATGACTAGCTGGCAGGAGACAAACAGGGAAAAAAAAAGAAAGTAGCAATGTACAAGAGAAAGAAAGTTGTCAAAGAGGAAATGACACTGATGGCTGGAGAGACAGAATAGACCTCAGGACTTACATAGGGTCCTTTTCGGAGGCAGGAATCCAGTTTGTCGGCCGGTGAGGAGGAGAGGACGTACTCTACCATGCTAACTCCCAGACCTCCACTCTCAGAGCGCGGTGACATTACTGAGCCCACCCCAACTTCACCACCACCATGGAAACCCTGCCCTGGCCGACGGGACACCATGATTGGCTGAGACACCGAGTGATCTGACATAAGAGGAACAAGGACTGTTAAATAACATTTTTGCAAAGGGGACAAAGCTATGTTGGCTCCACAAACTGTACAGGTATGAAAAAGGTAACTTCATACGACATAACTGTCAAAGCAAAAAAGTTGTCCATTTCCACAATAAAGTTAAAACTACCAAAAGCACTTCAATCTACAAATGTGTGTAAAAATCTCTCCCACAGCTCTAAACTGATAAGCGATGTGCCAGAGGGATTTCTTTTGTCATCATGCCTTCAGAAATAACTGCATTGTGTTGATTTGATACAAATCTCATCATCATCTGGGAGAACATAAGGATGATTTCACTTTGACATCAGCGTTTTCTTCTGACAGGAATCTAAATATACATTTTCAGAGAGTGATTGTTCTGGTAGTTTGTTGATGTGCTTGTGAAAAATAAACTGCCACGTTTAAACAAATGTTCCTGCATAACACTATCATTATTGAAAATGTAAGGCCAGAATAGTATATACCTGAGGCACCCCATGCACTGTCCCTCCACTGGTCCAGAAAGATCCCTTTTGGTCCATCCTTCCCAGAGTCATCTGTCTCCCAGAACTTCTTACCAGTTAGCAGCTGCTACAAAGACAGAAGACAGCAAAGAAACAAGAACAAAAGGGAAAAAGACAAGGTTAAAATTGGTGACATGGATATTGCAAGCACACTAAAGAAGCACATATAAAAAATGTATATCAAATACGAAAAATATGAAGTGATTAGGATGTACTCAAATCTGACTCCTTGGGTACATTGAACACCTAACGTTTGTGGATTGTTTGGGGAGCGGATGTGCTGCGTTTTCTACCTTTTTACTGGCTACACGTGCAGCGCTCACACAGCGAAAGGTTGTGTGAGTCACAGAAAAACAAGATTGTGAGTTTCTGAGCACAGAACAGCGCTGGGTGTCCATCAGAGTCACCATGGAGTTAACATGAGGCCAATTAGCTCTCATTGCGCAGCTTTTCTTTTTTTATTTACTTTTATCATTTCCCTGTCATTCAGTCTGCTATTTCAATCTCTCTCGTCGGCTGTTATCAAAGGACGCAGATGACAGGAGGCAAATAATAGAAAGGAGTCGTTAACTGTATACTGATTATATATTTATGACGTAAGCAGGTGATCGGACTGTCCCACAGTCCATCTGAAATCTCTCTCAAACCAGACACTATTCAGGCAGAGTTCATGGACCAATGATAAACTCCCAGTTCTGTCCTTGCTTGGTTTATTTCATGTACAGACGTCTGAGTCCGGCTTTCAGTGTTTGCCACAAAATAGCAATACAAGGAAGCTTACTTTGGCTGTCAGTGTTTCACAAAGCCCAAGGTAACATCCTCAAGTGTGTTTTTACATCTGCATCCCAAAAATCTTTTTTGTCTCCTGTCCTAAAATCTCAAAAGACTTTTTTCCTAAAAAATTAAAAATCTTGGATCAGAGAATTTTAACTTTCTTTTAAAAAAAAAACTAAATTAATTGATTACCAAAATAGTTTAGTAATAGTTTAATAATAGATTTATTAATTAATGGTTGCAGGTCTATTAGTCACTGCAACACCTGATTATGTCTAAATAAAACTGGTCTTTTTTACAATTTGTAGACCAGATCTCTGTGGCACATATGTCTGGTGTGGCCATTTCATTGATTATAGTGGAAGCAAAGTGCTGCAGCAGCCTCTCCATGAACAGTCTGCATGTCACACATTTACTGTAGCCAAAGAGTTAATAACCATCAAATTGTTTTTTGCATTTATTTTGGCTTTTGTGTGTGTGTGTGTGTGTGTGTGTGTGTGTGTGTGTGTGTGTGTGTGTGTGCGTGTGTGTGTGTGAGTGAGTGTGTAGCTGTCAGTGCTGCATTACAACTTCTAGTACACCTAGACACCTGTTAGAAGTACTTTGACCCCTGACTGCACTTAACACAAACAAGCACAGGCTACTCTAACTGGATAAATGGAGAAAAAACAAAACGATACACTACTACTACACAATTAACTCTTGTGTCTAATAGCACCCTAAAGCAATTAGGGCTGAGCATTTAAATTTTTGAATAGTTTAAACTAGTTGAGAGGGTTTGGACTTAGTCTGAGAGACTGTCTGTAAGAAACTATTGTGTTTTTCTCTATATCTCTATTCACATCTCTTTTCACTGTCTATTACAGTCAGTGACTTTCTCGCTATAAAAGACCTAGTTTCTGTAAACTACCGTGAAGGGTATCTTCTGGCAACAGGAAAAGAAACAGCTTTTGGTTCCATGGAGACTTATAATCTGTGTAACTGACCTGTGTTCTCTAGGTGAAAACAAATAATTCAACATGTTAATACATCTCATTACAGATGTATTACACTCTATGGCAGCCAAACAATATTCACTCAATATGAGATACTAATGAACGTCCATCAGCAATATGTTCAACGAGCCAAAACTAATTGTAGGCACCGGTCCAACATTAACAGAATTACTGAGTGTAGACCGTGTTTAATAAAGGCCAACAGCCAGTCCAACCAGCTTAAATTAAAATGCATCTCTGCTCAGGCTCTTCTCATCTTTCAGTGCTTTTCATTTGGGAACAACAATGCCAACACAAATCCACAATACTTTTGGCTCAAAGGCTTTCCACTGAGGAACCGATCCATTACTTTTTCCTTGGATTTCCTGTTATTCAAGTTTGACTCTCTCCGAGTAATCCATCATGTGTCTATTCAGCCAGGTGCCCGAGTCACAAAGTACAGGGCGGCCATTTTCATGTCAAGTGTTGACATGTAACATCTGATTGCTCCAGATCCAGTGAGTTGAATCCAAAGTTTAAATATCAGAACTCCGACACATGGTTATATATGTTAAATAATCTTTTTTTAAAAACGCAAAATGCTGTCACAACACCAAAATTAGATTTTTAATACTGCTTTGATACTTAATAGATCAGAAACAGAATGTCAAGAAGTGATATTAACAGCATGCTGTTGCAAAACCAGAAGACTCTGTGTACAAAACCCATTTACAATTAAATCTTAATAATTTCAATTTCATACAGTGTTGTGACGGTAAGATGGGGTGGAATGGAGGGACAGAGCTACTGCTCGCCAGCAGATAGTTGCCAGGGAGCTCTGGAGGAAAGAGCTGGAGGAACAAATACCAAGTCACATCAGATTCTGAGCCGGTATTCAGTACTTTACTTCTTAAATGTACAGGTGACCAGAAAGAAAAGATGAACAAGACAGACTGAAGGAAAATAACATAAAGACCTGTAGTCTCTTGAGTGTGCAGTTTATTCACACTCAAATGCACACCAACACACACCCTTCACATTCTGTGTGAACACACCAATACTGACCAACAACAAATACCAAACACTGGGAAATTCTAATACCAAACCATTTTTGACATAATTTCAGTATACACTGCGACATTACACAAACAAAATGCTCCAGAACAGCTGAGGTATTTAAGCTACATGGTCACATCAGTGACCTTCTTCCAGAGCATACATGACCCAGACCATCCACCCCGATGTCTCACCTCTCCCATGGCGCGTCCCTCCAGAGCCAGAGCCTGAAAGTCATGGTTCAGCTCGTCCATGGACCGCACCTGCAGACAGAGGAGAGACTGTTAAGTTATGTCTTTCATACTCAACCATTGTATAAACATTAACGTAGGTAATTAAAGTTGAGTTTATAAGTAATTACCTTCAGAAATGTTTTTCCTCAAACATTACAGCAGGCAACATAAAAATTAAAACCTTTTAAAGACTAAAAACACTTTTTCAAATTAGCATCAATTAAAATGTTTTGTTTGTTTCAGGTTTTTAACATTAAATGGACACTGACGATTGTGTTTCTAAACTTAGAGCTGAAACTATGCAAAATGTTTGTTTCCCTCAACTGCACAGTGTCAGTATTTTACAGAGAATTTAATTATTTTAATAGGTCTAAGACACAGGATTCAATTTTAAGGATGGTGTGGAAATGTTTGTGTGAACTTTGTACAACCAAACCATAGTGCGTGACATAATACAATAACAGCACCAGTGCGGCAATAGCACATGACCACTTGTGACACACACATATACACACAAACACACATATACACACCTGGCTGTCATGGATGTTGTCTCCAGTGGGCCAGCGATGTTTCCCAGGCTGTTCACCGTGCTGCCGCTGGAAGAAATAGTCTACCATGGCATCATCCTGGGAACGTCCAGCACCCGCCACACCCTTAGAGAAACACAAGCACAGAGCAGACATGCATATTATCCTGAAATTACTGGCAATAGCAACAAGCAGCGTGTGTCTGAGCAGCAACTGGAGACATGTAGGTATAGCCAGGGTTTCTACAGGGTTGATTTTAACAACAGAAAAAAAGTCAAGCTTGAGGCCTACATTTAAATGCATGTGGAACATATATAAAACAACATCAATATACATAACTGAATAGCTAAACATATGTACTATGTAGCAACATCAAGGGTGAAACAGGCAGCTCAATCTAAGCGATTTAATGTTTACAGCAAGAGTACTCCACAGTCTCTTTGCTGCTATGCAAAAAGTTAATTCTTTAGTCTTTTAGCAGAGAACCTGAGATGGACTGTCAATTGCTCTGTTAAAATAATTTATCTGCTGAGACCCTAAATCCCAGGTGGAAATAATTAGCTGTTTTCTGCCAAGTTATTGAAATCAATTCCTCCAGGCATCTGCTTTCAAACTTATGACCACATGTTAAGGAGTCCAAATTTGTCATATGTATTTTCAAAATTTATCATCACTATTAACAGCACTGTAGGCAGAAGTATTTAGGGCCCCGTCCTTTCAAAAAAAAAAAAACACAACTCAAGTAAATTCAAATAGAAAGAAGCATTTCTTTTTTACTGGCTAAGCTTACTCTGACTTCCTCTTACTCATTTTGAGGACAAACACAAAATTCCCCACAAGACGCTGTCATCAAAGGATCAGTCAACATGTCCTGGAAACAGATGGACTTGGTCATCTGCTGCACACGCAAAGCGTGCAGTGGGACAAGTCACCAAGACATCATTCAATCACACTAAATTGTTTCTTATCAGATGGACTGGACTGTTTTTTTCCATCACTTGAAATGTTATCCCTGTTATCAAAAGGTAAAGTTTTAGCAAACACTCTCTGACTGAGTAGCAGTATGAAAGGCCGTCCTACATCAACATCACTGCTGGCCAGTGGAATAAAGACAGAGCCATGACTAGAAGGTGTTGTCTAACCTAACTAGAGCTGCAAGTAACAATGACACATAGCCATCATACATGACCAGAATCAAAGGTGATAACTTCAAACAGACATGTAACACTGATTAAATTCAGTTGAACAATGTCGACACAGATTCCATATGATTTACTACTCCTTGTCCAGTGTTGTCCTTGTTTATTTGAAAACCATAATGCTGCCAAGCAGACCTTTTAAATCACATGAGGCTCTTTCAGCACCTTATAATTAGCATTTCCCATACAGATGATGATAGATATACAAAGCAGAGAAAACTTAACTGGCACAGTGTAGCAAACAGACAACCACCTGCCAAATTTGTCATTTTCAACTGTTGTGACATGCAGAAAACGGTAAGTATAGTTGATACGCTGATGAATGGACATTTACTGTTTCACAGACTGTTACCTCTGTAATGATATTGTCATTATTTGGTGGATTTGTATTGTATTGATACACTTTCTTTTACTAGGCTAACATGATAAGGAATACAGACTGGCCAGCCAAATATTAGCAGAGATGTTCTTTATTTATAAAGATTATTTTTTTGATTGGGACAGATACAATATAGGTTGGCAAACTGAAAACAGCTATCCAATGCAAATATCATCGAGTTCATAGCGGGCTCTAATTTAAAACACCAGTCAATTATTGTCGGAGCTTTGTCCAGGAATGAATGAATGAATGAATGAATGAAATGTGTGAAGGTGTTGGGTTTTACCTGCTGGCTGGGAGGTGTGGCCTGAGGGGTCTGCCCAGTTGGAGGGGCATGTCCTCCGCTGCTCAGCACCACGGGCATGCTGGGAGATGTAGTTCTATGGTGGGGGCTGAATGAATCCTGCCAGAGCACTGCTTTCCTCTTCAACACACACACACTGCTCATTCCACCACAGCCTGTCCAGAGGGAAACACATCAATGACATACAGGGTCAATACATTAAACAGACAACATGTTTGAAAAGCTCTGACCAGTTTAACATAGAATTTACTCATTCAGGATGGAGACCTTGTGCTTAGTTACCAGTTTATCGGGTGGAGCTACTAGGATCAATGCTGGCCCTTTGGCCAATGGGTGCAAAAGGAGTTACTCTGTGGTCACCAAAGTATTGTTCCATTTTTATTTATTAATTTATTTTTTTAACTCCCCAGTATCGGTGTATCGTCCCCAAAAATCCAGGTTCCTGGCCAGGGCTACTCAAGTATGGGCAAAAAGACAAACTTTGAAAAAACTAAATGAAAATTTAGGTGTGAATGGAAGCAGGGGTTTAAGTGGCTAGAATATGACACCTTCACAGATTTAATGTAATGTGGTGTTTGCTGCTAGCTTCCCCAATTGGCTACAAAGTCTAGCTCCTTTTTTTTTTTATTGGAAGCAATGTCTTCAGTAAACACCAGATTACAAATGATGGGAACAGTGGAAAACACAAGTGCGACAATTAAGGAAGCCTGTGTTAAATAGGATTAAATAGCCTTTCCTGTATTGTTTAAACACAAGTTTACAAGTCCTCTGCAGTAAGTCCATCATTAAGATTCTATTACAATTTTTTTTTTTACTGTAAAGCTGTCCACACCGCAGTAAAATCCCTCAACACTGGCTGTGCCATTGGTTGCCTATGGGGAAAGCAGCTGACCGACTAGGTGGAGGCACTACCCTTGGCATGGTGCACAGCTTGAAATCACCACTGAGCACTGAGCACTGAGCACTGCACTCAAATCTCAAAAACTCAAAGTTCAAATTATTTCACCTTGGCCTGGGCCGCCACTGACCTTTCAACAGCCATTCAATGAGGTAACAGCTGTATGTGATGACATACAAGCCAGAGAAGGGAAAGACTGGTGGAGAAAAGTGTTTCAGAGTTCCCCAAACTATAAAAACAACATACTACAATCTCGCCATTAAATGCAATGCATGGTGAAATGTCAGTCAGATGGGGCTGCAAGATTTGTGAGTAGGCATCTCATTTCCAAACTTAACTAAATCCAATGATAAAGTTAACTTCACTGTTTGCACCTGCTCCATTTGTTTACTGTAACTGAGAACAGACAAAATACTAGAATCACCCCTCAGGATAACAACAATTCAACAGTAGGGATGCCATGATGAGGAAATTTTCCCACTAGTTAATTAACTCACGAGAACCCCAGTCTTACTATTACACCACACATTTTAAAAAATATTTGTCAATGATGCTCAATATCTGTTGAACGTTTCTTTGATCTTTAATGTTCTGGCCTTATCGGTAGAGCTTTCGCTGCAAGGCCCATTTCTGCAGTAAGATGCACTTAAAAGAGGTGTGGGTGTGGATTTGAGTTTTACCGCCACATGCTGCCACCTTCAGACAAAGTTTACAGATTGCCTCATTTATGTTATCAGGTCTCCTGTTATCAGTTTAAATGAGAAATATTGCCAAATAGGTGTTTTTGCTTTGGCACCAAAACCTCCACCACTGTCTTGTCAGTCAACTCTGACACTGACTGACCCATGATACTCCGTGTTGTGACTCTGCTGCTGCTGCTGTTGCACGAAGGACAAATGTGCAGTTTAACTGTAGCATCCATTGCCTAAGTATAAGGCTGTGTATTGGCAAGATTCTGGCCATACAAATCAGAATAATAGGGTTATGACTCAATGTATTGCAATACATTTAGCAAGATGAACTAAAGCTTTTTTTTTTCCTTCCAATTTTAGGGAAACCGTCATTGTATAAAAGAACACACCACCATATGCATGACATTTGAGGTTTTTTTTCTTCTCTTCTATACAATCAGAAGAGGGATGAACAGCACTGCTATCTAGCAGTTGGGTGTTTAAACAACACAAACTTAACCACTGCCATGAATCTTTGCGTGTATCACAATATCAAGATGGTGTTTTGAAAATCAGTACAGTATCCAAAAAAAAAAGAATATTGTGATACTCGATATTTTCCTACACCTATAACTAAGTATTGATAACATGTTTACTTTGTTACAAATTAGTTTATTCTTTTATTTGATGAAAATGGATGTTTATATCCAAAAATGAACTGAATAGGTTGTTTTTTTAAGCAAAATGACAGTGTGAGCAATGGGCAAGTAATGTAATTGGTGTGTAATCAGCGTATGCTCAAACACTTAACACCACTGGCTACCACAAGCCTACTCGGCACCACAAAGTACAGCCTACAAACAGACCATGAAGTAAATCAACAACTCTGCAACAGTTTCAATTGGACATGAACATTGTAACCTTTGTAGGATTTATTTTGACTGCATGTTTAAGTGTACCTAATGAACTGGCAGTATGCTGGCTCATGACTCTACTAGCTAATGTTTACAGAAATTAACTCATGACAGAGACACTATGATCCGTGGTATCCAATGCTACTTCATGAAAAAGTGTTAACAGAAAGCAGAATATGGAGGAAATACATGTGCCGTGTAATTATTCTCCTATTGCAAATGGTTCATCTTACATGAAACTATTAGTTATTTTAGAATAGAAATGGGCATTACACATTTGACAACTTCTGGCTACACCAGAGATGCAAAAATGATCTCAACAGGTATTGTAGCTTGAACTGGTTTTAATGTCAAAATCCACTCAGCTGCTTATTTATTTGGTGCTAGGCCTGGGAAATAAAACAACAGTGATATGTATTAGTAATAGACACTTCATCAATAGCAATAGGAAAAAATGTTCAATTCACTTGAATGCAAACCTCCATGAAAGTACATAACAAATATGCCTGGCTCATAAACAGCCTATCGTATCCCTTGACAATGGAGCATGCTACAAGTGACACACGAACAGCCAATCATTCACTAGGTGTGTTGTGTCGACATGTGATACAACAACAGAAGCTGTGTGGAGTGACAAAATGAGTGCAGACACTGAGGAAATTGTTAATAATTAGGTTAGATCCCCAGTATGGCAGTTTTTTGTTTTGTTTTTTTAAGTATATTACTTGTGTGCTCTGATAAAGAAAGAAGTTAAATTCAAAAGAAAGTGGTTAAATTTAACGCTTTTTCACCTGAGTCATCAATAATTAGTACTGACATACTGAAATGCCACATTTTACTGTGAGAAATGTTTCAGCTTTAATCACCCAACACTGCTTGGTACACCTAGCTAAAGCTAATGCAGTCTATTGTAGCTGCACTGCAATAAAAACTCCCTTTATGAAGGTTAATGCGTTTCTCATAGGCCTACTTTATCTATCAGATTTATATCAGCGAGGACAGACTAAATATTAGAAACACCTCTCAGTATAAACATTACAATTCAACAACACCATAAACGACAACCTCTGAAATAAGCATAAAAGTTTAATTAGATCCAACACCTCTCTAAAACATTCATAAAAGGTAGGGGTTTTAGCAGTGATGTTTTAGATGGCAGTTTTAGGTAGGTGTACCTAATAAGGGATCCTGCCTCTTTGCCAGTTCTACAATAGAAGAGTACAGATATTTTTCCCCAGCAAAACACTACAGCAGTTTACTGTATTAACAATCGCTCTTTGATTAAAAATGGTCCAAGTTAGACAAATTAACTGATGTCATGTCTAATTTGACTGTAGAATTGTGTCTTTCTGCTGTGCAACACTAATGAATTAAGATTTAACATAAATGTCAAACTTATTAGTTTAAACCTGCTAGGGCAGCCCCCTAATAGTTGACCAACGTATCAAGGGGGCAGCTGCAACACAGACCTTTTCTGTTACAACATGGAAGTCCAAAACATGCCATCAAGTTTACACAAATTACACCCCGCCACTGTGTCCGTAGCTGAAAATCAGCCCAATCAACCAGAGGTGCAGTACAAAAGCTGATTTTTCACTTTGTGAGTAAAAAAATACAAAACAAAAATGCTTTCCGTTTTTAAGGTAATATTTGTTTTTTGAAGAACACAAATGTATATCATCTGTTAGACCTATTCATAGGCTAAATATCCATGTCAAGTCAAATTTTATTTGTTGAGCCCAGTGTCACAAATCACAATTTGTGTCAGGGGGATTTACAATCTGTACAGCATGCAACACTACTGGCCCTGCAGACAAAAGAAAGAAAGTGGAAGAATCATCAGGGAGAGCCACAGATGAGGGATCCCCCTCTCAGGATGGACAGACGTGCAATAGATTTCGCTGGATCCGAGCCAGTGAAGATTTAATTTACCATGCTAGCCTAGCTTTGGTGCTAACCAAGGTTATTACAACGGAGACAGGAGAGAGAAGTTATACTGAGTTCAAATAAATTAAAATGTTCAGTCACCTTCCTGTTGTTTCCACATATTCAGAATCATTACATATGCTTTTCGTATTAACACTGTCTGTAACAGGTGGCTTGCTATGTGTAAAATTCATATTTTAAAGGCTCATTATGGTAGTTTTGCATTTCTCTGTAATGTAATTTCTCAGACCTGGAACTAGTCGACTTGGAAAATCTTTGGTTGGGGGCAGCCCTAAATCCTTCTAAGGAGGCCAAAGTACATAAGTTTAGAAGCTGCAGCCATGTAAAGGACAACAGTAATATAAATTATAGAGGAGGTCTAACATTCTTGGAACAATGTGAATCAAAGCGAATTAGCTACTTAATTTCTGATAATCAGAACAAGAGAGCTGGGATCATCAGTTACAGACACAAACCTGAGAAATACTTCACTAGTCAGCCTAGGAGGCAGGTGATTTAACTGCCAGCCTCTCTACCAGAACTCAGCATGATATACTGTAAACTTAACCATAGTGATGTGTGTGACTGAACCCAAACATAACAGCCCTAACTCCAGTGAAACAGAACATAGAGATAAAAGTTTCCCCACAGAGGAATCTCGAAAAATAACCTCTATATTAAGCACCCCCAAATACTATTTAGACACTTGTCCTAGTTATCTGCCTTATTGGTCACAACTTTGCTACCCTTCTCTAGTTTGAGGTATTGGTTGTTATTAAAAGTACAAGCATGATTTTAGATGGGTTGCACATCACTGCTACCATCATGGTAAAGGTCCACACTGTTACATCCAATGTCACACCACAAGAGTAGATACTCACAGTTGCCAGTTTTTTAGGTACACCCAGCTAAGCCAAATGCAGTCCAACATAACAGTCCTGTCAACAAATGTTCAGTTTTGTTGAAACTGTTTTAGAGAGGTGTTGATTCAACTTTAAGGTCATTCTGGGGGCTGCAGTTGTGGTATCGCTGAATTGTACTGCATTAACACAGACATGTCTCTAATGATATTTGTCCAACCCATTTGGGTAGACTAAATATTAGAAACACACCTTAGTGTAACAGCATTATAAAACTACAGCCTCCATATCATACAGCTGAATAGACACCTTTCCAAAACAATATCAACTGTTATTTACAGTAATAGCATTACTTTAAGCTAAGCGTACCCAATAAACTGGCAACTAAGTGTATTACGTAGAAGAGAACCATTTAAATTATATTATTTAGTTTGCATATGAAATTCCTGACTGAATTTATTTGCTAAGAAAATTAGTTAAACTGGTGTTCCTTATTTTGAAAAGGTAAAAGGGACCATGTCATTTACCCTGGGTTCAAAGAGACAGTTTGGTTTATTTGAATTGGGGTTGTATAAAGTACTTATTGATTGTGTACTATCTACAGTACATGGCAGTCGACCCCAGTTTGGGGAAGCAGCAGGAGTACCTGTGTAGGAAGCTGAGCAATGTTCTGATGTAGACAGTGCCAGCAGCATTTTAGCCACCCAAAAAGTGTACTTTCTATTTAGAATATTTTCACCACATTGCCTTGCTGTCAGGTAGGCTTTTTTGATGGGAAACCGTTGTTGAATGAGCAGAGGAAAAAAAAGAAGCGCTCTGCAGGATTGGGTAATTGGACGAATGTATCATCTATACGGGTGATGGACTCAGTCCATCGATGGTGGTTTTTTGGGGGCTATTTTTGTCATTTTATTTGCTAATTTAATGGTCTGCAGAATGACAAGCACTGCTCTGCGATGCGCTCCCATTCAGCGGCACAGTACACACCCACTGAGCCAAACTATGAGTGCACTAAGCTGGATAAGGAATGAGAGGTGAACAGCCTGTAGAGCCAGACTATTTTCACATCTAACACAGTGAATTAAGGATTTATTTCAACCAAAGCAGAGTTGGTGTTCGCTGGTAAGTTAACAAGGCAATTAAGCTCTCAGAAGTTGTACAGTTATATCTTTTGTGTAATAAGAAAAATATGTTTCATTTCTTGACATTTTGGGTGAATTTTGCCAACTGGATCTAGTGAACACACATAGCAAACATGACAAACCAAACTCACCATTCACACACACATCTCCCTGCTTAGACTCAGGACGGTGACGGGAGGTACAAATATATCAGTAATCACCAGTTGATGGACTGATGGTGACTGGTTGGAATTTTTTTTTTTAACATATTGCCCAACATGAATTCTCTCCAAACTAACTAAACTCCATGAGTGAAATCAGTATTTTTACCTCACAAAACACAGGAGTTGCTGGTCCACCATTGCCTCAGTCTCTTAGTTTGTTTTTGTTATTGTGTTACTTCTGTGTTTTAAAAGGTTAGTTCGGATTTACCAACATCACGCAATAACACGAACAAACTAACAGATCGAGGCAGCGGTAGATCAGCAAATCCCGTGTGCTTCTATGGGATAAAATTACTGTTCCTGTCAGGAGTTTAGTTGACTGCAGTACCATGTTGGTACTGCTCCGCCAAACTGTGGGCGTGTCAACCGCCATCCACTGTAGGTAGGTAATACACTGACTTCATAGCACCCCACTTCAAATAATGCGAACTATCCCTTTAAAGGTGGTGGGCAGATTGTCATTATGAGAACAATAATAGCCCCAAGAAAAATGCAGTGCCTTTGTGCATGGACCAATTGGTTTAGTGGTCGTGGTCAACATTGGGCACAACAACCTCAGTGGTTTCCAGCAGTCAGAGAGATGTAATTTGTAATTTACAACCTCTCGTTATTCAACAAGCTCTAATCTCTGTTAAAACTACCAGTTTCACATTAGTGTCCCTACAGGCCATGAGAAAATTACAAGTAGTTCTTTTTACACAGAGCCATATACAGTAATTAACTTTGCCCGAGTCTGTCTGACACTATGAAGCTTCAAACGCATGCAGCTTTCTCTCAAGTCTGCTGAAACCACTGTGCAACACACCACCTCCATACAGACAAAAAAACACGAGCTGATCGGCTGAACTGTCTCAAAAAAATAAAAACAAACCAGTCTGCCAAGTGATCATTCACATATGTGCTCATGTGTTTGTTTTGTTGCTCCACTCTTCATTCAGCTACATGGTAGTGTTAGCTCTTTATTCATAAGCTACAGCTAGAAATCAGGTAGAGAAACACCCGGAAATCCACAACACTGTGGCCATTCCCCAAAGCTAGGCGCACACGGCTTGTTATGCCACAAGTTTAACTTGTAGCACACGGAAACAGGAACTGAGCTCCATAATGTAACTGGGTTAATCATTATTCAATACCGGGGATCAATCCACCGCATACCGGGCACAGACAGGGGTGTGACAATACGAGCAGGCAACCTGCAGCTAGCATGAGATAACGTTAGACCAAACATTCTCTGTTTCTTAACAGACATGACACATCGAAACCAAGGGAAATTAATGGAGAAGCTTCGTGAAAGGAGTCGCCACTGTTACCGGGTGGTTCATTTTCATGCATCCGTGTCCACTCACGCCAGTCTCGGATCTGTTATGGAGGGTTCACTGCCCATGTCTACCAACAATAACACGGCCTCCCGACACAAGCTCAGCCCGGGCGAACCGGTGGCTAAACACGGGCTCCATACAATGTTTTTAACAGCGGCAGCGGTGCCCTAACATCATTATTTTGTTACTAATACACACCTGGAGGTCTCTACCTGTGTGCCGACCTTGCAGCCCCACAGGTCCCCGTGACGCGGATGCTAACAAAGGCCCGAGAGCTGTCTGGAGCGGAAGACCGACACAACGGGAGGAAGGAGGCAAGCAGCAGAAAGGGAGGCAGCCGCTCCAGCCTCACGAAATACTCCTCTGTAGCCGCTGTCACGGCTGCCATATTGACAATACCCGCACCGATACGTGGATAAATAACGCCCCGTGCTACCGCGACCGAGCAGGAGGTGATACTCACCGGCGGAGAGGGTGGATGGTCGCGGATTTCGGCCCCAGTTTCTCTCTGACACCCCAGGCTTTCACTCCGACAACATGGCGGCTCGACGGAGGAGCAGGCAAGAGCGCTGCATGACGGGAAGGGATGAGAAAGAGCGTGCGGTTCATTGCGCCAACCGGGAGGGGAGGGAGGGCCATACCGGACCGGTCCCTTTGTTATGTGTGTAGTCTGTTTGTATTGAGGGGTGTATTTATAATGGATTTTGTTTTGACTCCATTCATATTATTTGTTAATGGTGTATAAAAATAACTCTCTTTTAAATTGTCATTCACTGCACAGCCGTCAGTAATTGGACCAGACGTTACTAATATAAAATACCAAAAATAACCTGCAATACAAATATCAAAACAAAATTTTATTTCTGTTTTACCATATAACGTCAGTGGCGCTTATAGTTGAGAAGACTGAAAAATATAATGTAATTATCTAGTATTATATGGGGATATTACGTGTTCTTGTCTGGGGTGGACTGTACACAATGTTCCGGGGTCTCTACGGTAACGGGGTGCTTGGCAGCCATGGCAACGTGCTGCGCCACACGGTCAGCCAGGCTGCTGGACGCTCCGTTACACCTCCGGAATGTAAGTGGACGGTGTGAAAAGGGGAGCGTGTGGCCCAAATGACAAAAATACTCCTCTGGCTTTTTGGAAATATGCCAGTGGCGACCCCGAGGCTGCAGACTGGAGTGATGACTGTCCCAAACCGGTGTGTGAATGACGTAATGCTGCTAGATTATTATGGCAGCCCTGTAAGGAAATGTATGATAATCATATGGAAATTTTTAGGATGGGCTTCTTAACATGCCTGTGCAATCCAGTCATACTGGACTAAATAACCTGGACTGTATACTTATTAAGCATGCCTATAAGGTCATATTCATTGTCAGGGATGATTACAAATACCTCAAAAAGTATCTTGTTACAAATAACAAATACATTCTTGTCAAATGTATCCAAATAAAATACAGGTATAGGAAAATGTATTAAATTAAAATACAAGTAATTTGAAAATACAATAATAAAGTCATATGGATCTGACCTTAAATAACATCTTGTCTCAGCTGGGGTAGATACTTGTCAAGGTGCAAACCTATTGATACATGACCATCAGAAAGACAGAGCAGCGCTTCCGCTCTATTGTCTTAAAATTCTTACATTTTTCTCCTTTAAAATAAGAGGTCTGCACTATACTACTTTCACATGCATCTATTCTGAAGTACTGTACTTAAGTAAAATTATAGGTACGTGTATTGTACTTGAGTATTTCCATTTTCTGCAAACTTGTACCTCTAAATCTTCTTCACTATATCTCAGAGGCAAATATTGTACTTTTTACTCCACTACATTTATTTGGCAACATACTAGTTACTTTGCACATTCAGATAATTAATACAAAATATAACCAACAAACAACAAATTTATGTTTCATTATAGATCAAGCTATGCAACAACAAATAAAGTATAGATCCACATTTACCAGCTGCAACATTAAAGTGATAAATCAATCATTATAATCTAATAATATATATTAGATTATATATAACTCTAAAGAAAATTCTGCATAAGTGCTTTTACTTTATGAGTACTTTTACTTTTGGTACTTTGTATGTAGTATATTGATGCTAATACTTTAGTACTTTTTAGTGAGATTTTAAATGCAGGACTTTTACTTGTAACAGAGTATTTTTACACTACAGTATTGCTAATTTTACTTAGATCTAATTATTTCTTCCAGCACTGATTCACTGTATTATGTGTTGTTCATTTTGTTCATTGTGATTTATTTTACATTGCTGGCAGATAAACATTCTAAAAACCAAATAACTAGTGATAGGAGCTACTTTTTTAAATAATTGTAAATAAGCAAATATTAAGTCATTTTATGAATGCCATGGTGCTATTTTTATCATTGTGGATGATCTTGATTTATATAATCAAATCTTCAATTTAGAATATGTTTAGTACCATTAAAAAAAAATAAATGAAAAGGTCATGTGAGCTCACTCTTTGGCACTGCAGGCATAAAATGAGTCCGTTTATGAATAGTGCTATTTTTGTAATGTACTTTCTATAAAATGAATCACATTATTTTGACAAATCAAATCCTCGTTGTACGATATCAGTTCACTGACGTGCATTATTTGTATAATCTTCAAAACTAATCTGACAAAAATGTAATTCTGTGCTCCATTATCCAGATATTAATATAATGTAATCAAAGCTGGAATGGAGAGCACTCATTTTATTAAACCTTTAGTCACTCTCAGTGAAACAAATGTGTGTCTACAGATGACAACAGCAGTCATGTTTAATGTAGAAAGTGTATTTTTATTATTTCAAACTTCACCTTACACCCAATAAGGTCTTCACCTCATACCTGTGTCTCTCCCTCCCTCTTCCTGTCTCCAGTTACTTCCACATAAACTACACAGATCACATATTCTCCTCTTAGGTCATCTTTATCGCCATGCTCCTTTGGAGATTAGCGAATGTGCTGCAGAAAAAGTTGACCGGGAGAATTAGCTGCCGATAGGTTAGACAAGGGCAGCATGAGGATATCCAAAAAGAGAGAAGGAGAGAAACAGGTATGAAGAAAAACTTCAATTTGTAACCCCTCTCCCCCGGCCCTGTACCCACCCCTTAATGCAACCCCCCTTTTCTAAATGGAACCAACAAAACAATCATTGGCTGGTTATTTACATGCACAGTATCCCCACTGCTCCCCCCCATAGACACACTAATGCCTGATCCCAAAGCCATCTGCATCCCTAGTCAACAGCATTACATGTACAGTAGGCTGAGTTTATTTTCCTGAAAACAGTTTTTGCAGTAACCCAGAGCTTTAAAGGATGAGCCTGATGATATTTTATATTTTTCTTATCATCAACAAAACACACGAAAAGACCAGAATCAACAATGAATTAATCCTCCTAACAAGCCTGACACAGTTTTTATAGAATATATCAGCTATTGGCAATTGACTCGGTCCATTTTTGGGCCAATTTTTGTCATTTTATTTTGCTAATTTAATGGTCTGCATTCAAAACATGAGCGAGAGGGACAGACTCTAATTCAGAAACACAGCTCACGCCCACTGAGCCAGAGAACAAGTGGGAGGAAAATAGCCAGTAGAGCCAGAATATTTTCACATCTAACGTGATGAATTAGGAATTTATTCTGACCAAACCAGCGTTGGTGATTGTTGGAACAGTGGAAAGACTAACCAAGACAGTTTTGGTGAGGGTTTTGTTGTTGTTGTTTTTGTATTGAGTTTGAATGAAGTATGTTTTAATGATTAAGCTTGTCTTAGTTCAGCAAAATAGAGAAACTTGGATTCAGGTGTATAGTTAATATTTTTCAGTTTAATGAGTTTAATAACACACTGCCCAACCCTAGTGTATCCCTCTGTGAAATCCAATGTTGTCCAAAACTTTCTAAATAACACATTCATGAGCCACACAGTTGAACTGTGTAACGTCCTCCTTCATTATGATCAACATGGACACTGTACTTCATTTTTAGATGATTCCACATACAGCATCCAGCTGCTGTAAATACTCACTCACCCAGCACATGCACTTTTTCTCCTGTTTGAGTGACATTTGCTCAAATATAAAGTGCTCTGGTGTTTTAGGCAATTATTTACCCCCCCCCCCCCCCCCCTTTTTTTTTTTTTAAATGAGAACGTATATTTTTGTGACTCTTTATTTAAAGATTTATGTCTCCAGTAGGGATGTAAAAAAAAGGTGTTTCAGTACCAAGTTGGTGCCAGACATTCAGAAAACGAGGGCACTCATTTTTCTACAGCATCGTATGTACAGTACCGAGGATGCAATTCTTATGGACCTGACAGGGCCAGCATTATACATCTACATGTGTTCTAATCTGCTGTTAAATTCTGAAAGAAGAATGAACAGATGAACAACAAGTTGTTCTTCTTCCGTGCTGGTAGGTGCGTTTGTCGACAACACATTGAAGATGGCGACATGCTAGTTGAAAAGAAAAACAGTCATGTATGGAAGTACTTTGCATTTGAGGCAGATCATCAGGGATTAATAAATTCTTAATAACCAGTATGCAAATAATGCCATCAGTCATTTCAGATGAAAGGAGGAAACACTCCAATTGAGCAAAGCACCTCAAATACAAACATCCATATGGTGACTGAGCTTCAGTTCATGTTAACGTTACATTAAGAATATATCCAAAGTGCTCTCCTTATCCTGAAATACATGTTACCATTGTTTTTGTTTGGTACAGCTGGTATTCCTTTGTAACTATGTTCCACCATGTTTAGACTAACGCAATCTAACCATAGATCATATAGTATTAGGGTATCATCCAGACTCCTTACTGTTTAGTCTGTATCATCTGTCATCAAAATTTCAATTTCATTTTGCTTTTACTGTGGTATTGAGTAGGGTCTAGAGAATCGTGGAGTTTCACTGGTATTGGTATCAACTACCAGGAACAAAGATATTGAGAGACAGTTGAACACATTGTTGGTTTTGGTCAACAATAAAATATACAAAATATTTCCAGCCTGATCCTTTAAGCTCTACCAGCTCTGTTTTACTCCCTCAACAGGCCAGGGGCTGAAATGTAAAGAGCTTGAATGTCAACAGTGGTTTTAACGGCATGGGAGGAAGGGAGAGATGGCTTTGGGAATGGGAATCGTAAGACTGCTCTAGTTTGACATCACCACATTCTAAAACGACAACAGGTACGAGCCGTGCCTCTTTTTATTATGTGACCCCACCCACGTCCCCACCCCCACACACACACTCACTCATATGAGCACCCCCCCCTCCCCCCCAAAAAAAAGATGAAAAAAATTCACAGGGACACCGAGTGGTAAGAGTTCAGGGTGCAACCACAGAGCACCAGCTAGTCCTGTGTAGGTACACAATCATACACACACACACGCACACACACACACGTGGGAGTATTGAGAGCTGGCAGTTTAGTGAAGTGTGTCTTCGGTGATTTGACAGAGGTGTCCCCAGCTCTCGTTCTCTGTATCTCCCTGCCTCCTCCTCCTCATTCTCCTTCATCTCATCGCACCACCTGGCATGCTGGTTCTTCCCTGAGCTCTGTACATTCTATTCAGGGTTGTAGTTCTTGTACTCAGACACAAGCACACATGCACACACGCACAGACGTCTCTCCCTCTGGGTGGGGTTAAGTCCGTTCCTCGGGTAAACTGTGACACACAGAGTGAGTGTAATCAAGGCAACCGCCGCTTTCCATCCACAGTGACACCGTCAGGGTTTGGCCTGAAGGGGGCGCTACCAACAGTTAACCAGCCCTGGGATGGAGAGGGGATGAGATCAGAAGAATTCACATCGTCAGACATCAGTGTTACAGTATACTGCACTTTGATATAATTACATTAAAGGGGCACTCCACCAATTTTGCACATGAAGTTTGGTTTACTGGCCATGGGGACCTGAGAAAACAGTTTTGAGATTAAAAAAATAACCCTAATGATGTCATCAACAACGTGCAGTTTGATAGGACAGATGGGTTCATGTTAGAAAGAAAACCTTGCGAAAAATCTACCTCAGTCTGATCAAATAAAAGCCGCAAAATCGCTCAATCACATGGACCCTATTTTCCACATTTTTAAGTCCATTATACATGCTCATTTTTCCCACTGGGAGGCTCAGATTGTTATTCCAAGAGTCTAACAATGTAGAAAGGATCGCAGAGATAACCTTTTTTAAAGAGTAAAGTACATTTTGTTTAACCATGAACAGCCATTTTATTTCTTTTACCAAACTAACCAGACTCTCTTAGCAAAACGGTCCTTTCAACATCGTCATCTTCGTTCAAACTCTACAGAAACAAAATAAAACTCGTGGCTTGTCTGTCCACCGTTCCAACAACTCTGGTTTAGTTGAAAGAAAATATATTTTAACAAGTTAGATGTAAAAATATTCTGGATGCGCATGCTGTTTCTTCCCAGTGCTTCTCTGATATCCAACCTCCCTCTTGCTCCTGTCCTGATAGTTTTACATCGGATATGGTGAACTAAGGGTTTCTTTCAACTAAACCAGAGTTGGTGATTGTTGGAGCAGTAGAAAGAAAAACCAAGATGTTTTGGGTGAGTTTTATTTTGTTTATGTGGTGTTACTAAAATTACAGCTTTGCAAAGGGAGTCTGGTGAGTTTGGCTATAGCAAAAAAAAATATGTTTCTGGTTAACAAACATATCTTACTCTTTAAAAAAGATCATCTCTCTCTGTAGTGATCCTTTCCATAATATTGTCAGACACTTATAATAATAATCTGAGCCTGTCAGTGGCAAAAAGAAGCACTTTTAATGTACTTTGTTTGATGGTGTGCAGTTGCCCATAAGGATTACGTTATAGCTCAATTTATAGCATTTATAGCATACAAACTGGAGGTGCAAGTGGGAATTTAGAGGCAGGGACGGTCTAATGCTGCATTCCAGTCAAATTCTGGGGTCAGAATTTCCCAGCTGGAATTTCCAACTTTCAGCCTCCAAGTGTTCCAGGTGCATGACGCCAAACGTGAACACAAAAACATGGCTGACTGTGATCTGTAAAAATGTACATATAATTCATCTCTTAGCAGTGCAGCCTCCTTGTTTATACAAACGGAACACAGAGGAAAATCGATGCAGTACAGGTTTTACAATATGATAGTATATATTATTTGAATTGCACAGGCGAATATGCTTTACGTTGCCTTTTAGTTGATGATTTACCATTTTCTGTGTGCACCTCTATGGGTGCTGCCATTGTTGTGTAATGTCAGACAACTACTTCTTCATGAAGTCGAGTCGATTAATGGATTTGCCACAAGTTTACAAATAAGAACTCTGACGTTGAGTGGTGTACCAGTGTACTTTTTCTAGTAGAAGTTTGAGTTCCATCACACAGCTTAAATGAATATGCTTTTTAGCTGCATCCCGGGAAATGCAGGATGCAGCACTTCTACAGTCTGACCAACACAAGACTAAAAGTCAAGATATCTCAGCCTCTGCTGCATTGATTTTTATCTGTGAGGCCCCAAACTTTTTAGAAGTGAAACACCATATCACTGGAGTACCCCTTAACAGAGAAATGTTCAACAATAACATCAAAAAGAAGGACAAAATGGAGAATATTGTATTTATTACTCACGTGTAAAGAGGCTGCAGTTGCAAATGAGAGGACTTCTGAGGAGGCTGGTAGCCATACGAGTCAAAGCCACCAATGAAATCAACTTCAGGACAGAGAGAAAGAAAAGAGATGACATCATTCCACTTTCCCTTAAATCTGTGTTGTATTTCAAGATCAGATTTTGTTTTGACATGGAAATCTATTAATGCATCAGATGGCATCATAGTGCTTTCAGTATAACTTTATAACACCCTCTGTGACATCGGAATCTAGATACACTGATACATCATCTTTCTCACTGCTTCCATGTCACTGATACATTGTTCTAATCTTTCTCAATCGATTCGGAGGAACAAACTTATGTGGTGCCAGCTGAGAGAGAAAACAGTCTGATTGTCTACATCAGTGCAGATACAGACCACACGTTAGGGATCTGTTTTCTCGAGAGGCAAGATCCAAAATTAGGGATAGTTTGGAATTTTTGAAGTGGGGTTGTATGAGGTACTTATTGATAGTCAGTAGCCCCTTTTACACTGCCTTTTCAAGGCGGGAATATTGCACTTTTATTCTGCCTTTTCCTGTTCTACCTTGATCAGTTACTTTGGGGTTGTACCTCATACAACCCCACTTCAAATATTTCAAACTATCCCTTTAAGATACGTTTGAGTTCAATTAGAAACAGTGTTTTGGGTACATAGTTTGTCCGCCAGAGAGCACTGACAAGTTTATTTTAACTGTTAAATGCCCCACTCACTACATATGTTGGTCACAATTCTTTACAAACACAAGTTTAATGGATGCATGTCCAAACTTTTGTTTATGGTATGGATTATGTCTAATAAATTAATATCAGCTGCAACACAACTACTAGATTTTTTTTTACTTTTGGCCTAAAAAATCCAAATTATCTAAAAGACTAAAAGTATCAGTCAGGAAATATTAATGCATCCAAAACATTTATATTGCATGTCATTAATATTTCATCTTCACCACTATGTTATGACATGCATATTATTATAACAGCATGCTGTTCAGACATCACAGACACAGCATGACATTTCCCTATGCAGGAACTCACTCTTATGATGTCATTTTGTAACTACAGGACATAATTTCCTCCGTTAAGTGAGAGTGAAACACTCAAGAGAGGCACATGAAGGAGGAGAACCATTCAGACACACAGATGGCACACCCAAGCCGACAGACAAGCACTGGCCAGCAGACAGACGGACACTCTGACGGTGGGAATATCACAGCAGACATCTTTAATACTCCCCACAGATGGAGCGCTCAGATCACCCAGAGGGAATCCTCTGCGGTGATATTGCTCAGCATGACTCAGGCAGGAGAAAACAATGAGCGCTCACATCCAGAGCCATGGATCGCTGACACAAAAGCCCTCTCGACAGTATGACACAAGTAAATCTAATCGGCTGAACAAGGCGCTGGAGGAGGATCAACAAGCTTTTAGGAGAAGACAAAAGCACTCACAGCTGTCCTCGTCATCCTGGAAGACTTTGCTCACGTAGCAGGCGTACACAAAGCCAAAGAGCTGTTAGAGAAAAGTGGTTGGAAATTAGGTGACTGTTGTGCAGGTTGAGTTACTACTGACGTAAGAGTGTGTCCTGTGCTTCATAGAACAGGTTTAGCAGGAGGTCAAGGGTCAGCAATTTACAGTATAAGAAACAGTGTATGGTTATTTACAGTGTTTGTGCGTGTGTGCGCATGTGTGTTTGATACGTACAGCCAGTAGGATCTGAATGGCTGAACTCAACACCTCTATGTACTGGTAGTCGAGGAGACACCCAGAGACAGTGATGACATGGTGGTCATCAGGGGCCATGCGAGAGTCTAGCACTGGCGTTACCAGGCAACCGGGACCATGCTCCATCCACCACGAGCGATGAAGGGATGTGTTGAACGTCATGAGAAAGTCCCTGTCCTGAACACACATACATACATAAACATTAGTGTTCGACCAATATAGGTTTCTCAATGGCTGATGCTGATATTCAGAGATCAGGGCTATATAATGCCAATATCAAAACAAAATCATGTATAATTCCATTATTTCATGCACATCACAACCTAATATTCATGGTTATCTGGTTACAGAGATGGATTTTTTATTAATTACAGAAATAGAAAAATATGTTGGGATATGCTGCAGATTTTGACTGGTAAACAAGGGACAGCGAGGTGCAGTATGTCATTATTCTATATATTATAACATAACATATACTGACCTCTAGTCAGTAACATTTTTAGAGTAGGTTTGCTTACATTCAAGATGGAAGAAACATGTTAATATGTAGAAAAGATGAAGGTTAACTGAGGAAAGTTAGGCAAAGGGTTACAGGAGGATGCATGAGCGTTATACTTAAAGGCTTTTTCACGACCTTCCCAAAACTCACAAAGGGGGCCTGATCGGTTTATCATGACTACACATGCAGAAAAGCAGGGCTACAACTAATGATAATTCTCAATCCTCAGTTGATTATGTATTTGATTAATTGATTACTGTACAAAATGTCAGAAAATAATGACAAATGTCCATTAAATTTTCCCAGAGCTCAAGGGACCATGAATTTACAAATATATAAAACAGAGGGAAAAACAACATCACCATGGTACGCTGTAGGCTAATCACAGAGTTCTCTTACTGACACCTCGAAATGGCTGCAGAGACTGAAATCCGCTGGAAGCGCAATTAAACAGAGCCCCAGCATCAAGAAACAATCATGGTGTGTGGACAGACATAAAAGTAAGTATTCTATTACCATGAAAGCATGTGCCAAAACTAAGACTAACATTTCTAAACCAAGGTAGTCTTGATGAGGAGCTAACATTACAACCAGTGTGTGCTTATCAGCCACAGTTGTTGGGGTCAGGTTTTGATAGACCTGGCAACTCAAACCTATATAATGAAACAACCTTCTAAACATTTGTTTTGTTTAAAATAAGGGTAAGAGCTAAAGATCTAACATTAAAGATCAACGTAAGCACCCTAACAAACATCATCACTCATGGTGTATCTTTTCTTGTCTTATGTAATCGCTAACACCAGTGTTATCACGAGTTTATTAACAAGTGGGAAAATCTCCTCATCATGGCATCCCTACTCATAGGTCACACAGCAAAATGGTTACAAGCATAAGAAAGCAGGAAACGTATTTTTTTAAATACACAAAATTACTAGAGAAGATTAAAACCTAAATGTCCCCAAGGGGCAGCTCGCTTTACAGACAGTAGTCCAACACAAATGCATACATCATACACAAGCACAGCCCAGGATCCACATCTCCTCAACTGTCACCATGAATCAGGAAATCTAAAATTCTTTAAGAAAAACAACAGCAGATGGTCCATAGACAATCCGTAACTATTAGTGATAGCTTCAGGGAGACTAAATCTCTGCCCAGATAGAAACACCTGTAACTCATCATGTAAAGGATCTTAAGGGTACAAATCAATAGTCTGTGCAGCACCAGTAATCCTACAACACGATTTGCACTGTTTTGTATCTATTTATAAAGAAATTAGAGCTCATTCTTTCAAATCCTTGCATTTTTCTTATGAATCTTATAAACCTTACATCTTTAAGCCTTTAAAAACATTAAAATGAAACAACTGGACAAAGAACAATCAATCCTAGGATAAACTGGTAATAATATGTAGATACCTGCAGGCTGTAATGAGAAGTTGCAAACAGATAGAAGTTTGGGAAACCAGCGAATTAAACTATTCATTTTTATCAAGATGTAACTAAACTAAGTGATTAATCTAGCTAAAGACAGAAGAAGAGAGTTTCTAATTGGAGCCAAAACCCAAATATAAACACACAGAACTTACCTGAGACAGGTTTCCAACCTCCAGGTAGAAGCAGATAATGAATGAGTTCCAACCCACCCAAAGGACCAGCCATACTGCATACTGCCAAACAGGTAGAGAGATCAGTTTCTGCACACACGGACTCACACTTTATCAATTTAAAGTAAACACGCGCTCCTGAGTGAAGGATATACTCACAAAGATGAGGTATCTGAAGCGAAACTGCACGGTGCCGAACATGCCTAGGATGACGGCCATAATGTGCAGGAAGTTGGCCAGGATGGGAGCCCACTGGTAGCCCAGAAAATCAAACACCTGCCTCTGCAGGGCTGCCACCTAGGGGACATGGGGAAGGGGTCATTTATATATAACACACACACACACACACACAAATATTCATACAAACACACACAATTGAGGACATATGCAAATACAACACACACAGAAGCACAACACACACACGTAATCAAGGTTTCACACACACACAGCACATACACACACAGACAGTGACAGGGACACACATACACAGGTCTGCCGCAGTTGTTTCCATGGTAACTGCCTGGAGCACCAGCCAGTCCAGTGACTGTAAAAGAGGAGCACCCCCCAAAAGCTCCCCCAAACTAATGAGAATCTATGGGCCGGCCGGATCCCCCTGCTGCCTCACAACAACTCATCAGCCGTGCAAACAATAGACAGGACAACAACAAGCCAGCGCTCACACTGCTGCCGTCCATGCCTGCATCATGATCACTACATACTGGCTCATATTACACACTTATTACATTTTAGACGAATAGTCTCAAGCTATTTGTAGGCACAAGGAAGCGCTAACTTTAACTCCAGAATGGAGACCAGATGGTGAACAGGGCCTCCTTGTCCCTCTTGTGCTTAACATTCACATGGTTTTGCCAGAATGGGACCATCACCCCTCTCTCTCTACACAGACATGCAGACCACCCCAACACCAACGCGCCCCCCTGCCCCACTCCCTCTGCTTCAAAGACACACACACACCCTCGTCTGTAATGTGGCATGGCACTCCAGCAGCTGCAGCTCAAAGCGTTTTTAGTGTGACTGTACAGAGAGGCTGGACAAAAATGTCTGATTACAATGTGCGTGTCTGTAGCACGCTGCTCTAATTATATCTTCATGGTGAGTAAGTGGAGAGGCAGCTTTGGTTGCACACACATAAACACATACATACATACATAAATACATACATACACACATATCGACCTGACAGAGCAGCAATTTTGTGCAATAATAATTCAACAGTGCAATAAACTGATTTGTAATGGCATCAATACAGCATATATTTATTTAACTGTACATTTAAACCAACCAGTAACCCACGTAGATATAGACCCATTTTTTCAGCATTATTGTTTGTGTTTATTTTACTTGGAACTGTGCAATACTTTGTTCAGTAATATAAAACATATTGATTTTGTTCGTATGGATGATGCACAAAGATTGAGTTGGCTGTTCACATATAAAACATTTAGATTAGCCTGGGAGATGAGAAAAAAGCTTTTGATCATTAACTTTAGATTTGTAACAGCTCTTTTCAGTGTACAGTTAATTTCAACTAATTTTTTTTAAGGGACTAGAATATAAGGCTGCAGTTGACAACTATTTTCATTATCAATTAAATCTGTCAATCATTTTTTCAGTTAATATATTAGATATTTGGTCCATAGAATGGTGAAAAATGTTGATCAGTGTTTCCAAAAGCCCAAGGTGACATCCTCAAATGTCCTGTTTTGTCCACAAACTAAAGATAGTCATTTTACTGTTAGTGAGGAGTAAAGACACCAGAAAAAATCACAATTGAGAAGCTGAAATCAGAGAATTTGGACTTTTGATCCCAAAGAAAAGCACAAAATCAAAAGATATATAAACATATATAATATGATGGTGTCCTGTAAGCCCATGTGGGATTGGCCAGAGGTTTGCTATGACACAGAAGTAAAAATAAACGCACTATTGTTTATGCACACTGTGGTATATATTGTATGATATTTTTTACAGAACAAAACGCAGATTGGGTTTGTTTTTTTTAATTTGTTAGTTTAATTTGTAGTTTAATTATTAAAAATACTACTGAAAGTTTACTGTTTCAGTGCCCTTATGTCATTTTGGATTTTATACATATAGACAAAGAATATTGACCAATATATCAGTATTGGATTTTTTTGTACTTCCTATATCAGTATTGGTATCTGATCCAAAAATCCAGATTTAGTCTGGTTCTAGATAAGATAAGACAAAGATAAGTAGAGCTGCAACGATTACTTGATTAACAGATTAGTCCATTCAAAGAAAATTAGTTGCCAATTATCATTATCATTTCATCCATTTTTCAAGCAAATATGTCACAATTAATCGTGGAAATAATTGGAAGATTAATCGATAATTAAAACTAAAAACTGTTAGTTTTTAGCCCTAATATAGATAAGATAAGATAAGATAAGATAAGATAAGATAAGATAAGATAAGATAGATTATTAGTACCACAACAGAGACATTATCAGTGTTACCACAGCAAAGGGGATAGCAAAATATAAAGAATAAGCAATAATAAGCAATAAATAATAAACATATATGCACACTCACCAGCTGCAGTGAACATATCACCAGCAGTGTGCAACGTCCGTCGCACTTCCCCATCTTGGAGGGCTCTGGACGCGGCTTGGAGCCGCGGAGGCTCCGGGGGAATGACGGGTCCCCGGTCAGATCCAGAATGCCTGGCGGTCTGAGCTCACACCATTCCCGGCTGAATAGACCTGCCCAAGGCCGCCGCCTCCTCCTCCTGTACCGCTGGTCTGGCGCTTCCACTCACAGTGGTTGACCCATGTTGGCCGCTGGTTTTGTCGGTAAATACCAATCACGGGTGGTTTTCAGGAAGGAGAGATGAGAGGAGGAGGAGGAAGGTGGAGGGGGGGGGGGCGTCCACTTCACGCCGGCCTGCTGCGGTCCGACCACCACCACCGACAACCGAATCACCTCGGCCACACCTTCCGGAGAGGGGACACACAAAGGCACAAAGAGAGACGGAGAGCTGTCACATTGAGCCCCGGGCTACAGACAGAAATGAGCATCATATGATACCGGATCACACGGGGGCGGCGGGCCGGGGAGGAGGGGACCGACCCCGCAGTGGTACTACGGCTAACTAACGTTCGGCTACAGGCACGGACAAAAGCAGCCCGTTGTGACTCACGGTTTTCGAGGAACGGAGGAGTCCTCGTCCCCCCCAGCCTCCGTCCTCCCCCTGGTATATTCTCCTCCTCTAACTGAAAAAGAAGTCGAGTTAACGGTCGGATCTGCTCACCAGTACCGGGCTCCGCTGGGCTTCTTCGCTCCGTCTCGCAGCGTCTTTTGTCAACAATCGGTGCCGGGGCGGGCGCAGGAGGAGCCGGGGGGGAGAGACAGAGGGAGAGGAGGGAGGAGGCGGGGGTGGGGGCTCTCAGTCACACCGCGACCCCCGCGAGGAGGAGCTGCGTGGATTCTGCAGACCCGCGTGCGTGAGGGCGTGCGTGCGCGCGGCCGAGCAGCAGCCCCGCGAGGCGTTCGAAAGGAGCACAAAAGAAACGGTCGAGGGGCTCGAGGAGGAGGAGGAGGTTCAGACATACTGCCGAAAATAAATCAGACTCAGTGTGGACACGGAGAGAGAGCGCTGACCCGCGGCCCTCAGTCAGCCTGCGGTGATTCAGAGCGGAAATACACACAATTAACAGCCTTGTTTAATATCAGAGCTTCACATTAAGTTCTGTCAGATAAAACTGCTGAAACACCAGATAATAATGACACCGCAGCTCTTTATCTCAAGCCCATATGACAATCAATGGAAATCAAAACCACAACCAGAGAATATTTGACATTTTTGTATGATACATGACTTAAAGTGGCTATATTTTCCTTTGGGTTTTCCCCCTGTCCTTTAATGTCTTATGTAGCTTCTTTTTTCAGACATAACTGACCAGCAGACAAACAAATCCGCAATCCAAAAATATACATTCAAATAAACACAAACATACAATGTATGTCATCACAACCAATACATCAAAACAGGCCCAACAATCTAGGGAACAAAGTAACAAAGCAATAATTATTAAATATATTAATTTAATTAATATATTTTTATTATTAGGAGGAAAGAGAGAGAGAGAAATGTGTGTGTGTGTGTGTGTGTGTGTGTGTGTGTGTTATATAGCTTTTTGTGAATGTAGCAGGTCTGCAATGTTACTAAGCCCAAATTCCACTCCAAAGGGAGTTACTCACTCCCACAGGAAACACTCCTCTTACACTGCCCGAAACACCTCGTATGTAATCCAGCCTTTGTTCCGTTCCTTGGTGACATCACTATGTAACACATTTGCATCATGATCAGCTATGGAACAGACTTTAGAGGGAGCTTGGGGCCTTAAGGCTTGATTGTACTGGGCACAGTTATGGTGGGTTCCAGATGCCCCACATTCAGCTCCAGTGGCTTTCTAATACTTGTGATTCCCCCAGAATCACAGCAGCACGTCCCAGAAGTGTAATAACCTGAAACTATCAAGATATTATTTAGAAGCCACACCAAAAATTAAGGTTCATTCTTTCAAGTCTTTGGGCTTTTTAAATGACTTAGGGTGAAGTCAGATGGGATGCTTTTTAGTACATTACCAAGAAAACCACCAAAAATTCTTTAGTATTACTTTTAGAAGTTGTTATGGATATCTGCTTTATTTTCTATCAAGCAACTATGTTGCAAAGAAAAATACTTTAGAAACTTTGGACCTTCAAACATATTCCACAACCTCTACCTTACTCCAGTGACAGGTAATGTGGGGCGCCCCATGAGCCCCAGTGTAATCACACTGCATGCACTGTCTATTTTCATTTACAACCCTGAGTGTGTTCAGTCAGCTGTTACTGATGAAAAAGCAGATAACAACAAAATAGGTGGTTATCAGAGGCTATACGACAATCAATCATTACATTATATCCAGTTTACTACAACCTATCTTAAGTCACTTTACATGTTCCTCAAATAAAAGTGATTAAAGAAGCATTTTCACCTTTAACCATATTGTGACTGCACTGTAACTGTATTTGTTTATGTTTTATTTATTTATACAGTAACTCTCTCATCTTAAAGGTATGCTATATAGGAAAAAGAAACTAAAAATAATAGATTCATACAAAACCACGGGTATAGTGCTATTTGTTTAAGTACTGTAGTGCATCTATGACACGTACATACACGCACACACATTAGTGATGCACAGACCGCCATTACAGCCACGGGCACTGTGGTTAATCGGTGGAACGAGCATCCCAGGTCATAAAAATTAACATTCTGATTAATAGCAGATGGATTTGAGGGTGGGAAAGAGTATGAGTCTTCCTGTAAGAGAGTTGCTGAGTATGCATTTACACAGTCGACGCACCAGCGCAGCTTCAGTGAATATTTAATTTTGTGTCCTATGTGGAGTTTTCTCTGTCCTGTCAAGTTTATAACTACAGTTTAAAGTTTTGCTGTTTAAATGTCCCCCAGCATTTTCTGCAGTGACATTAATGCACACATAGAGAACTAAAACTGAGGACAGCCTCTCTAATCATTAAAGTAAATCGTTAAAGAAAACACTCACACATCAATACAACACACAATAAAGAAATCACCTGGAAAGCTTGTACTGCATCTGATAATTTAAATAGTACTATAACCTACAGGTACCAGTGGAGGCACGCATCTCTAAATCAGAGAAAATAATATGTTCGGGTGGGTGGCGAGTGGATGTTAATAATACGTGTATGTGTACATGCAGATCTGGATAAACTCAGAACCCAGCTGTGCATCGCTACCACACAGTGACTAGGGTCAGGTCATGTAACCACCGTTCCTAGTTGCAAGTTTACATACATTAGTCAACTATAACTGACCACATGATCAAATGTTAGACTGACTATGAATATGAAATCTCATCATTTTTGAGAATATTGTTCTCTCTCTCTCTCTCTCTCTCTCTGTGGGGACTCCGAGCCTGTATCAAACTTTTCTTGTAGATACAGAAAACAGCAGGAAAAACTCATCTCTCACAGCAAAAACTACACTGACTTCACCCAAAGAATTAGGGCTCATTCTTTCAAAGTCTTTGCTTTTATCTTATGAATTACTGGACAATTTTCAATCTTCAGGCATTTAAAAACATTAAAATGAAACAATTGGAGAAGGAATAATTACTCTGCAACTATAAACTAATAACAACACATAGATAGCCCATATGTTCAGTCAGCTCTTACTGGTGAAAAACTAGATAATGACAACATAGGTGATTATTGCGAGGCCATATGACAATCAATGGGAAACAAAATCAATACTAGAGAATATCTGATACTTTTGCATGATACTTAAACCAGGGGCTCCCACCCTGGTGGTTAGGGAACCCCTGGTAAACCTCGGGTTACCAGGCAATATAGGTCTATCAACATTATATCAACATTGTGATAACATTGAAGAGATAGGGTTATTGTTAAACATTAATACTATTATTTGTTCAACTCTAGTGCATTTTACTTATTTACATTTATTTCTAATTGTAAAGGAGTTTTAACAGGTGTGTCATTTTACCTCCTAGGGTGCAGAACTTGAACTTTTTTAACCTCTGGATTAGTCTATCTGTGGTGATTAATTAATCAGGCCAGTTTAATTAGCACTATATAGAGTTACTGACATGTGACTGGAGCTATTCAAGTGGGGTTTTCTTTCCTCCAGTCTAATTGCACATTGAATATGAGTTTAGTCATGAGCTGACTACTACTATTACTACTATCTACATGTTGTTACCACTTTATCTTAGTTATTATTCCTTCTACAATTCTTTCATTAGAATGTTTTTAGATGCCTTCAGATGTAAAATTATCCAGGAGGTCATAAGAAAAAAATCAACGATCTGAAGGAATGAGCCCTAATTTTGTTGAGCATAAATGTTTTTTCTGCTTTCTTATTATCGTAACTATCCCACATTGCAACCCTCAGGTGTTTAAACAGTGAAAATTGAAGCTATTAAAATTCTGTACTTTCTATTACTACTGCTATTAAGAATTAAGTTAATTTAAAGGGGCAACAAATAAGAATAAGGACATGATAAAGTGCAAGATGATATAAAGGCCTTGATGTTGTGGGGAACTGAGACTGAAGTGAGAAAGAAAATTTTGACTTTTTTCACTTGATTTTAGTCCAGAAAGCAGAGAGACCTTCACAGAGGATGGTCCAGATTGGCTGAGATGGTTTTTGCTTTCATTGTGATTTGTTGTCACTAGTTATTTTACCTACAAGAAACTAAGAGGGTCTGGATTTCCTTGTCCACATTTAAAACATTCAACACAAACACAAAATACTTTTTTTTTCTTATTTATTGCCTCAGTGTTCATATCAAAGCTCAACATTAAAAAAAAAACATGGCTCTGGCAGTAGCTCAATCCATAAGGACTTGACTTAGGAACCAGAGGCTGGCTGGTTCAAGTCCTTCTCAGACCAGTCAGTATGGAGCCTGTTCACCTCCTGGGTACTTCTGAGGTACCCTTGAGTAAGGCACCAAACCCCCAACTGCTCATGATTATATGTACTAGACAGCCTCCTCGTTCTGGCATCTCTCCATTATTGCATGTCTAGGTCCTGTTTTTGCATGTCTGTGTATTTCAGGCCTGTGTATGTCAACAATTTCAGAGTGAAAATGTAAGTTTCCCCAAGAGGGACTAACAAAGTATGCCTTCTTCTTTACATATTTAGGGATCTAACCTACTGACAGGTACAAAAAGTTTTTGAATTGGTTCAGTGTTTTTATTTGTTTGTTTTTGTGACTAGTTTTGGTCAGATAAAAACCAACCCTTTAAATCACCAAAATCATATAATAACACACATAAAAACAAACTACATAGTTTGAGGCAGCAGAGCCTTTTAAGGAAGTGATAAAATGGCTTCAGTTGTCAGAAAGGGCTGTCTGAAAAGCTCTCTCTCTGTAGGGATCCTTTCCATAATGTTATCAGATACTTAGAATAACAATCTGAGCCAGTCTGTGGCAAAAACAAACACTTTAGCGGAGGTACTTCGATGCATTTGCCCCCATGGATTACACTGCAGCCTGTTTCACAGCAGTACGCTGAGGTGATTTACGACTAATTCAGTTCCAAAACCTTTGGTACTCATTAGTCATTTAGACTCATACATATGTCAATGGTACCCAGCTTTAAAAATGTCAGAATTACCCTTTAATGCATTAGCGCCTGAGAAGTACTCCATATTCTGCAGCTTTGTTTGAAGCATGGATTTTTCTCACGGTGCATCTTGTGTGTAAATCATCACTGTCAAAGTAACTAATTAACACCACAGTATCATGTTTTCTCTGAAAGTGAATTCATGACATAAAATAACTTTTTTCAGTGCATGAACAGATAAACCGTTTGCTTCTTTTTACTCACATTTGGTTAAAACCAGCAGCAGTTTGCATGTAAAACACAGGAAAGCTTCATGTAAAAAAAAGAATCTAACATGTTTTTTGTTTTTTTTACAGAATACTGAACTTTATTAAAAAGAACCAAATCAGAATAAAAAACAAATCATTGTGGAGGTTTGTTGTGACTGAGTGTAATAAACTCCAAACACACGTCCTGAGGTTGTTCTGTGACAAGCTGAAGTACATGAAATTACAGAGACTTCTAACCCACTGTCGAACACCACCCATCCACTTCTAAAGCAGGACCCTCACACACACACACACACACACTCATCCAAGTTCATACACACACATACACAAGCCCACACACACACTACTGGATTTCTCCCATGTAGAGCCGTTTATCGCTGGAGCCAGACAGCACTGTGTGGAGAGACAAAGAGAAAAAGATGATTAAACTATTCATTGTCAGTCATAAGCCTCAGGTGAACTAAATAGTAATGTCAAATTAAATCTAACAGACAGGAAATAAAGACAACCACATCCTGGAAAAACCACATGAATATGAAAATCCCCCCTCTAACCTGTTCCTCAACTCTTCAAATATCGCTATTACATCCGTCTAACATGTGTAACAGCACGTACTCTGACACTAAAGCAGCAGTTTGACTCACCTATAGGCTCCTCTGGGTGGAAGGCCACTTCGTTGACAGAGCCAGCGTGGCCCGGCAGCTTGTACAGGATCCTACGTGATGTGGTGTCCCAGATATACACAAATCTATAAACACAGACAAATAAAAAGCTAGAATGACTCCTGATGTGATGCGACACAAAGCTGAGACATTTGAGACTGAAGGATTTTGTTACAATACATTTTGTGCTGTGCATTTATTTCAAGTTATGCTGTAGTTGGTGGATTAGGATAGAAAATCAATTGAAAGAGGTAAATTACAGAGATTAAAGCTAGCTTTCAGTGTAAGATAGATACTTGTTTAGAAAGATAGACCTCTGTAATAATGTTCTCATTAAAGTATTATAGTATGATAAGTTTGGAAACACACCACGACGGTTTAATACATGTTTATGTCTTATCTTGAAGTAAGCTGAATAGAAACACAACCTCTTAAAATGCATATTGGTTACCACCAGCCACTCAATAATAAATCATCATTTTCTGTCTGAAATCTATCAGCCACTTTTATATTTTAACAGTATTTGGCTGGTGCTAATTGCCCACCCTGATATAGACGACGATACACACAGATTTTCATAGACCTCGGAATGAGTCAACATTGACATTTTGGCAACTCAAAATGACAGATTGTAACCTTGGCTTGTCATATATTGGATTCTGATTATGTTAGAGCCTTTGAAACGTAGCAAATCATCAATCAGACACCATTATGTTTTGCAGGAAATATGAGAACATCCATAAGTATATAGTTTGAGCGAGTGCTTGAGGCCCTAAAACCCTCCATTAGTAATGAAAAATATGACATCTGCTTGTGTCGTTCAATCATTTGGATTTGCTGTACATTGTTTGGTTCCTCTCAAAAATGTAAACAAAATATAAACAAAAGCTTGTATCTGATTTAAGATGGAATGACCCATATTTAGTAAAGTTAACAACCTACGTAATGATGAATGTGTATACAGTATGTATGAGTGTCTATGTGTATATGAGGGATAATTGTATGTTTTTTCATATGTTGGTATGGGTATGCAGATATCTAAG
The DNA here is from genome assembly GCA_027495735.1 of Lutjanus campechanus. Classification (NCBI taxonomy): domain Eukaryota; kingdom Metazoa; phylum Chordata; class Actinopteri; order Lutjaniformes; family Lutjanidae; genus Lutjanus; species Lutjanus campechanus. The sequence continues at coordinate 54,195 of JAJHUR010089281.1, read as the reverse complement.
AATATGCAAATTTATTTTAACTCAACAGTATTTTATACATTCTTCCATACTCACTTAATGTACTTAATATACTTTTCCTTTTGCTATTTCATTTATTTTATTTTCCTTTTTTAACCTGTGTTCTTTAAAAAAAAACAACAGAATACTAAAAAATGTGAGAGTGTATCTCTTTTCTCAAAAGAATTTAACCTCTTCAACTCTGTTAGGATGCTTAAGCTCAGGTGTCATATGAAACTAGATGACCTAAGGCAGGGGTTTTCAAAGTCTGAGACTGTGGGCCTCCCCTCAGACAAAGCTTGGAAAGAGGCACCCCATAGACATGATCCCTTTTACACTCAACATTTGAGCCAAGACAGCCTAATACTACGGTTTGACATAACTTCAGACCAAACCAAAGACATTAAAAAGGTCTATCCTAGGGAATTTATTAGTTTCTGATAATGGGACAGTGGAACAAAGTCAACTTTCCCAAAAGTACTTTATCGCTGATATTTCCCTTTAACCAAATCACACACATTCAGGCTAATCTGTGATCTTCTTTTGAAAACTGTTGTAATATATTTTTTTCACTTCCATTAACTAATCCTCTGCTTAAACAGTTTGACGCCCCCTGGTGAGGTCTGACTCCCACTTTGAAATCCTCCGACCCAAGGCCTCCACTGGTACCAGAAATCTCCAAAGTGAATCAACCAAATCACAGCATGAATTTTTCAAGGTCTTTCATATCTTAATGGGGCATTTCAGAGAGATTTTGTCAATTTCCATCAATTCTCAAGTGGTCAAATATTGTTAAAATTTGCACCAAATCTGTGTGATAAATGATATCAACCCAAAAACTGTTGCAACAACATAAGAGGCATGACAGAGCACAGGAATGGTCATCAGAGACTTCCATCATAATGTTCTAAGTAAGAAATAATGTTTAGTGAGCAGGCCATTATTGTGAAATAAATCCTGACAGGGTGATTTTATGGCTTTTGTTTAATATATAGAGACCTACTCACTGTACATTACCCTGCTCGTTACATGATTATGTGCCAAGAAATCAATAATGTGATACAAAATATTAATTTTAAAATGATTTTTATGATTTAACAATGACGTTATTGTTCCTACAGAGTCTATGAGCAGAACTGTGTCCATAGCAACGGTCTGTTCTTCAAAATAACAGTCTGTTAAACATAGCAACGGTTTGCTGTAAAGAAATATCAGACTGTAAAATGCTGTAACTGACCAATCAGAATGGAATATTTAGTAACACCATGTAATAAGCTCTTAGACACTCTAAATCTTCAAAATTCGCATAGGCACCTAACCAAAACACACCGTTTATTACAGATTGATGACTAGACACGTGGTGTCTATGTAGCACATACTGTTGACCTGCTTCCACCCCCTGAAGATCCACCCCTGAACAAGCACAAAATGGTGCTAAGGTAGAGAGGAGTGGAGTGGAGGAGCTTCACCACAGAAACAATATAAAATTTCCCTGAACTATGTCATCATGTGTGAGTGCAAGAGTGTGTAAATGCAGCATGTGTGTCGTTGCGTCTCACCTGTCAGCTGAGCCTGCAGCTATCTTACTGCCGTCAGTCGACCATGAGCACCTCAGCAGATTCTGAAAGACAGAAACAGATGTTAGAAAGTGCATTAGCAACATGACACAGCCACTCTACATGTGAGCTACTGTTACAGTAATAAGAGGAAAGATGGACTTCTTTATTAGAAAGGACAGCAGAGAGTGATGGGAGAGGCAGGAGGGGATGAAAGGCGATGTCATGCAACTGTGGTCGAGGACGGGCGTAAACACCGCCAGCAGGACTGCAGCTGTTAGTCACTTATGCACAAAGTCAGACACTGTATCAGTTCACAAGTGTTGTTTATTGTATGTTAGAAAGTGACATATTTTGATGTCTTTTCAGAATAAGAGAATCTGTGAATCAGTGACAAACTCATGATCCAAGATTCTGCAATAATTAGTAGCTTTCATTACATTATTTTCCTGAATATATATACTGTACAATGCCTCACCTTGGATGGTATCAACAGTGGAAAGCAGTATCAGTGCTTTAAGTTCAAGTAGACTACATACTGTATGCCCTTGACTACAAAGAGGGCCAGACACTTATTTAGGTTACCTTTTCAAAGTTGTGAACGTTGCCCTGGAAAATCTTCACACATCTCTCCTTGGGGGCAAATGGTCGAACATCCCAAATGCGCACTGCAGAGAAAATTCAGTGTTATGACCTGAGAACAGGCATTTTGGTAACATGTTATAGTAATCATAATTAACAAATGGTAAACTGATAATAATTTCACTGTTAACAAACAATGAAATGAAGATAATTTATGTTTACTAATTACTCAGGGTGCTATATTTTGTTATTTTATCATTAGTTCGTCTAATATAAAATAATTTGTTAATTAATTCTATATTGTATTATAGCTTATAACACAATTCACAATTACATTCTAATCAAATCAGAAAACAGTTTATTGTTGCACATACTGTCACACTTTCTATATTATATTAAGTATCTGACAATGATTACCAGATTATTTGTAAGCACTCAGAAATCATCACATAGAGAGATCGACTAGATTATTTGTAACATTTTGGTAATGGTTAATAATCAGTTTGTATACTATCTATAAGCAATATTTAGCAGGCTATTAAAAATTAAGTTAATAATGTTATATAAGTAACTTATTTTAACCCAAAGCATGATCTTTTTGCTAAACTTTTCCAAGTAGTTTTGTTTCCTAAATCTCCAAGTAGTTTTTTCTCCCTGTATTCTGAAAGTCTACCTGGATATTGTAAATTTATATTTGAGGGGCACTTACAGCATCATAGTTTGAAAGGTAGGGCCACTGACCAAGCTGCCGTTGGTGATGAGTTGGGAGTGACAACATGTTGTCTATAAATATTATCTGGATGGGTTATTGTAAAGTTGCAACTGCTGGTTATAATACTTTACAAGTGGTTAATAAATACTGTGTTGAGAATCTAGAAGAACATTATTTGGATGACCATTATAAAGTTGCAACTCATGGTTATAATATTTTGTAAATGATTAATAAATAATGACTAATAAATAGGCTGTTCATCAATAAACAACTGAAGTTCATACAAACATTATTTGAATGTTTAACAGTGAAATAATCATTTAAAAAAGTGAAAAACTATTAACTCAATCAACTCAAGTAGAATCCTACCCGTGTTGTCCATGGAGTTTGAGAGCAGGTACGACCCCTCAGAGCTCAGGCTGAGTCCAGTTACTGAGTCACCGTGGCCGTGCATGTTGTAGATCAGCTTGTTCTGCCTCAGGTCCCACACCTGCACAACACAAACAACAGCTTTTGACAGGGTTTGTACAAAAGAACATAACTCTGTCGGCCTGTACGTAAAGAGCAAAGCATATGATTGAGCCGATATGTCATAAGTCAGATCTGTATTTATATCCACAGGACAAGAGCCAAGTGTCATGATTGCGGTTGAACTCCAGGGGAAAGGAGAAAAATATAAAACTGGTGTTCTTACAGCATGTGAACACACCACAACACCACACATCAGCTACACAATCACACAGGAGCCTGCAGCAGTGGAAGCAGAAGCCAACAGAATGAGGACAAACACCAGAGTAATTCTTGAACATCGTTATAAAAGAGTGAAGAGGATGGAGCAGTGAATTCACTATTTTATGGCATTAGCAGCACCTGAGGGAGGCAGTTTTACAGCTAAACACTGTGTTTAAGCACCTTATTTTGTTCATACCCAAAAGAAAACTGCAATGTGTTTCACAAACAGCAGATATTAGTATGTGGATTTATAATGGCATCGTTTTAAATGTTTAGTTTAAAAAACTAAACTCATTGTCTTCACCAGACATGTGAGCAATGCTGTGTTCTAGCTGCTACCACAGCATTAAATATCCACAGCATGTCATATGTAACAAAAGCTACCAGCACTGTTTACAATTATGTAATTTGTCTTAAATCTTATTGTTGCAGTTTTTTTATTACTTCTATGATCTATGCATTTTACTAATGTTTATATTTTTATATTTATCTTGCTTATGTTACGTATTTTCTCATGTTTATGCCTATAATGACATCTTGTCCATCAAAATAAAGCATACTGGGTCTCGTGTGAATGTTTTCCTTTTTTTCATTTCTATTTGTTCTTACAAAAAGCAGTAAGAGGAAATCAAGAAAATCCTACATGACATTAGTGAAACGTGCTGACAGCCTAGTCTGTTCTTACCAACCTGAGTTGCTTGATGAATCGCGTTTGAACTCTAATTGTTTGCAGTTAGCATATGGAAACAATGATAAATCAGCAGAGCAGGGCAGCAGATTTAAGTGCTGTGTGAAAAGCACAAACCAACAAGCCACGAACATTTGACAGGCATTTGAGAAAAGAACAGAAAAGAAAAGGGAGGGAATGTGGGAATGATAGGAAAGGAAAAAAAAAACTTTTTTACAGACATGGATGTCCATGCCTGTCCTTGTACATGTTTATTTAGGAGTAATGTCCATGATTCTCTACAGTAGATGGCAGGCTTTGCATGATTATTACCGGCAAGTAGAGCTGGACAGATTTCGGCTGTTTCAAGATGTTAAATCTGAGACTTTTTTTAAAGAACATTATCTGAGGCAATTTAAGACCCATTTCATGTCCATACTGGCAAAAACCTATGTTAAATAATCTCTTATTAATTCATATTCATTAACCTCTTAATTAAGTCTTCCAAATCCAAATCCCATAATTTAAGACCTCTTGTCGTTGCCATGCTTGAAGGTGAAGTATCAAGCTACCTGTTTGTGCTCCAATAAATTCTGATCAGGCAGCCGAGTTTGTATTAGTGGTTATCGATCCCATGAGGGTTTCATAATTTTACCCCAAAACACATTTAAAAGCGAGACTGAAGTAGATGAAACGTCAACTTCATTATTCCATCAATCACACTGAAGATATTTTAAAGCCTATAATTCCAATTATTGGATTTTAGACATTTTAAGATAACAGCTATGACAGTCACTGAATGATGCACTTTCCTCCATGCCAATATGTCTGGTAAAAACCTTCCCCAGGGGCTTTAAAAATGTTGCAAAGAAATTACAATTGTATTACTGCCATCATATTCTTTTAAATACATTTGAATGACAGTGACATCATTTTTTTTCAGTGTAATACCCAGATTTCCAAAGATAACAGTCCAGTACCTTGATGTCGTTGTCGATGCCTCCTGACAGGATCTGATCACTGGTGTCGTTGAATGTCACGGCCAGCACCTGGTAGGTGTTCTGAAAAGTGTGGATCGCCCCTTTCTTACGAATGTCCCACAGCTGCCACGGTGACAAACATAGAGAGAGAAAGATAAACAAGAGCCTGATCAGACCAACAACTGAACTGGAGGATTTCTGATTAATTACTAACAGCATAACAATCACTTTCCAAAGAATAGTCTGTTATTGACACCAGTGACTGTGTTCAGGTTAAATCACTCAATACATTAACTCAATGACATAGGATAAAATATTATGTCCATTAATTTAATTAAACTAAATGGCAGACAGAAACCTCACCTTCACTGTCCCGTCATCGCTGCCGGTGCAGATGAGCTGGGGCCCTCGTCGGGCCGGGTAGCAGGTGTTAACGAAGGAGGTGTGGCCCTTCAGACGCTTGATCCTCTCGCCTGTTTCACTGTCCCAAACACCGACAGTCTTGTCTGTGCTTGCCGAAAACAGCATGCTGAAATACGCAGCGAAAAACAAAGTTGGTCAAGACTTTTCTAAACTCATTTATCAACGTGCTGGATCAACACATGTAAAGTGGAAACCCTGCCCTTTTAACAATAAAGTGTGCACTTGTTCTTTTTTTTTTTTTTTTACTAAATTGGGAACAACTTTGTTTTTCTATTTTGATTTATAGTAACATTTTATCTGTCTTTTCTGCCAATAACAACAGCTAATAACAATATAATTATTAGGAATGATTTGTTTAAAGGTATAATCAGTAGGACACTTTTTTTCAGATTAAGGTTTATGACAGAATGGGGCCAGTTCGCTCTGGAGGTCAATTTAAATCAATTAAAACATGCTTTCACTGGGTGTAAATATAAGCTGTTTTTCCTTTAGTAAATCAGGTGCAAGGGGCTATTATAATAATTAGCATAAACAAATCCTAAATTTTTGCAATTTCATGCTGACACTCCTCACAATACATATTCATCAGTTCAAAGTCTCTAAATGCTTTGATAAATTAAGGCTTAATTATTGTGTTTTTTACTCTGGATGTTATGATGGTCGAGGGCTCAGTGGTCGATGACCGTCAGCCATCAGCTCTACTCTAGTATCCACACCTGCTAATGCTCCACTTCTCCCTCTGATTGTTCACTCACAATTTCAAGTGTATGCTATTCATTTTGTTAATAATATTGCTTAGAATTTTGTTTGTTCATCAAAGTATACCTACAATGTTTTAATTCATTAATGATCATTCATACCTGCCATCTGTGTTGTAGTGCAGCTCCATCACTGCTCCACTGTGGCCCTTCAGAGTGGCAAAATTTTCACAATCTCCGTACACATTCCACATCACTGCAGTGAAGAAACACAGCATACAACAAGTTATTCACAGTATCTTTGAGTATGAAAATATTACAAGGATGTATGATCTTCAGGATCGTCTGCTGTACTGCACTAGTTGAACTGTTAATATCTCACATATGAGCCTGTCAAATCCTGAGGAGGCCAGCGTGGCTCCATTAGGGTGAAACTTGCAGCAGTAGACCTCGCCCTCATGGCCAGACATCAGCATGATGGGAGCCTGCAGGCTGGAGCTGCGTGGAGGACCCTATGGAAGAGACATCAAAAGTCAAATAGATTTGTTAAATAGATATATGGCGTATCCATGCACAGTATATGGATATTAGGATATGTGTAGACAAATAAGCAACAAGAAATTGCAGAGCAGAATGAAGATATGTTTGAGGTTATTTAGAGACAGTTGTCTTTTACATAGTTGGTCCAGTACTGACAAGTACTTGTTCTTAAATATCAATATCAACTAGGGCTGCAGATTTAATTGAAATATTATCAAAATCGCAATATGGCCAAGTGCAATAGCCAAATTGCAAAACCCTGTATTTTAAAAAAAAAATTATTTATTTATTTTTTTGTTTGATAAAGAAAAAAAATGTTTGGCAAAAAAGCATTACAATGACATTCTGTAGTGCTATAGAGGGGCCCTGGCCTAGTAATCTTGTTCTACAAATGTAATGAAACATTTTTGCCTGGTACAGACCTCCCAAATGACACATAATCATTTTAACTTTTTTTGTCAGTGAAAATGAAAATTGTGATGCAAAAATGTTCATTCAAACTAAGCGTATCTCAATTTCAGTCAAAATAATCACAATATGACTTTTTAACCATACAGTGCAGCCCTAATTCTTACATTATTATTATTATTAGCTAGGTGTACCATCTTTTAGCATCATTAGTGTGTGATCAAGTCTATTTAAGTTTAAGACCCATTTGATGTTCATCACAGAGGACTACATACTGCATTTTCGAGACTTGCAGAAATGACCACTTACTAAATAATGTAAAATGTCATCTCCAATAATCCCACCAAATGATAGATGACAGACATTAAAGTTTGGATATTAATGCATTTCCGCAGCCCTTGCTGAGCATGGCTAATGTGAATTAACACATCACATTATTTTCTGCTTCCAAGTTGAGTTAACGCAGTTTTGTTTTCTTTTCCTGTTTATCTGTTAGGTGCCAACCTAGTCCAATTTAAACAATTTCTAGTCCAGTTAGGGCACTTCAGAGCATGTTAAGTAAATGAGCAGTTGTTAATGATGGACTATATGTTTTGGTCTCCTCGAACAAGTCGCTGTGAGTACTTTTCTAGCCACCAGTATACAGTATATGATAGCAGTATAGTACTCTTCGTACCATGGCCACGAGTTGCTGGGACTGAGCCGCCGCCACCAGCTCCGTCCTGGGCCTCTTCACGGCGGCAGGAACCACCGCCATATCCGCCGCTCTCTTCTTGGGTTCAATCATCCCGGCTTAGTCAACAAAAACAGCAAAAATGTTGTATTTTAACGCTATAATTCATAAAAATGAATGGACGTCTTTCATGGAGGGACGTCGAGCGACAAGCACCAACGAAGAAAAGCGGAGGACTACTTCCTCTTGCTATCAGACGTGTGATTGGTCGAGGCTCTCTCCGACTGCGCTGATTGGTTACTTTGCTTGTTGTTAAACTCATTTGCCCCGGATGTAAAAAGTGGAGCAGCTTTGCTAACACGAAGGGTAACAGTGTTTTATTTCTTATACTTTAGAAATCAACGTTGCATAGTGCATTGTCTGTCCTTTTTTATGTTGCGACTTATAATTCATTCACGGGCTAATTATTCTGGGTTTTTTTACCGGGTTAGCTAGGTAAGGGACAATGCTTGAATATAGCGAGCTAACGTTAGCCTCACTCTTACTATTTAAACTAAACTGTTAACAGCAGATGTAAAGATCAGTTAGCTTACTGTAGTTTTTTTATTCTATCAAAAGCCTTGTGCACACATTTGTACTTTCTGAATCTCGCAAAATAAAATCACGTGAAGCAGCTGTATTTTTACAGAACTCTCAAATCCTTTTTGAACATTACATTTATAGTTTTTTGGCATTGAAAGAATGTACAGCCATATATACATTGACATTTGTAAACAGCCCACTCTCTCTTTCCAGGAATTGCATTAAAGTGTCTGATATTTCTCCATATTTATTAAAGCATGCAGGACACCATTTCCCATAATCACTTTGCATGTGTAGGGCCATCCATACATTTCCACCTCACTGTAATCACTCTTCTAGACTGAATCAGGCACATATTGATCAAGGGCAATGCCTTGCGGCCTGGTCCAAAGTGATCAGGATAGATAACTCTCAAACCCTTTCATCTTAACCAGGATGGGTTTTTTTTAAGGACAATTTATAAATATTACAGGTGACTTAAACATTTATAAAGGTTTTGAAACTAAGTACAGTCTTCCTATTACATTACTTGGATTACAAACCATATTTAATGCCATTCCTCCTGGTATGACTCAGTTTCTCAGAGGTTATTGAGAAAATGCTTCTTTCCTCTCAAAAATGTATTATTTTTAGTTAAATAATATTAGAAGGAATGGACCAGAGCCCTAGAGATAGATTCTATCTCTAGGGCTCTGGTTTTCCCTATAATCTGTTTCTGGAATGTATATTTTTAAAATGCAAACTGTACAGTAAGGTTTTTTGGGTTCATATACAGAATTTGCTTTGGACAAAAATGATCCTAAAAGTCAGCCTCGACAAAAAGGACATTCTCTTCTATTTTTATGATACCAGAAATAATGAAATGTGTTTCATTATCAATCTTCTAGATCCACACATTGATACCCGTGGTCCACCTCCACTGTGACAATGTCTGACAGTGACGGCCCCGCACCAGAGCCTGCTGGATTAGAGGGCCTGCCACCAATGTACAGCATTGCCAAGGGAGAGGTGGTGTCTGTGCAGACCTACGGAGCCTTTGTCAGACTGCCAGGATACAAGAAGGAAGGTTGGTTTAAAAAATGTACAAACATACCATAGTGCAGTGAAAGAAGGCAAAACACCACAAAATACAGAAGATTAAGTAGTAAAGACACAAGAGTAACTCAATAAGAATTAGAAGACCTGATAAGGAAAATATTATAGAGCGTGCAATAGGTACAACAGTTTAATCTATGGTATTGTGGACAATCATTAAAAAACACAACAACATATACAACAGAGAAACTTGCAGTGGCAGAAAGATGCTTAGTCAACATCTGCATCCACTGCCAGGTAAAACCACTGTGTCAGAGATGGGACTTTGGCCAGAGCCACAAGCAATGCAGAGGATGCAGGAACCAAGAAGCAGTCTTCAATCCCAAAGTTGAGTGCATCATGTCTGAGTCAGTCACTATATCAGTGCTATCTCAGCCAGAGTTAGGAGAAGAGACTACAAGGCACCTAGCCTACATGATGGTCCTAGAGTAGAATTTCAACATTTCCACAGAAATCCTCCTCTTGTTGCAGGAAGAGGTTAGATAATTCTCTGTTTTGTTTTTAAGACAGCCAGCATTGTGCAATTTGAGGGCATAACACAGCATATAGAAGAAGATCCGAAGGAGTAAATATTACAGTGCAAGCCCGTGTTTTATGTTATGTTTGCACAATCATTGTTAGGAGGAATTTTGAACCCAGTTAACGTTTTCTGACTATGACAAAAAGAAAAATCCAAGAGCATGTGCATGTATAGTAGACTAAACTAGAAGTATATACTAGAGCTTTGGGGTGGTCACGGTTATCAATAAGTGGAACAGATTGCTGATTTCTCATAATAAGGTCACTTTTTTGATGATTATTTGTTAAGGCAGAATTTTACTTGACTTTCATGTCAAACTGACCATCAGCTGCTTATTTTGACCACTAGGGGGCGAACTTGTTACATGTTTTATTTTATTTAAGTTAGACCTGGTTTAAGTTGGGAGTCAGTAAAGGGATATCAGAATGGATGAAGTGTGAAAACGTACATTTAGTTATTGTAACTAATTCTACTTAATGTTCTAACATCAACTTTCCTTTTTTCATAGAAATGTTTTTTCAACATATAGAAAAAGGGAAGAGCATATTTAACTTGAATACCAACACAGATTGAAAACAAATTTGAAAAATAAAATAAAAAAGACAATAAAAGAGTATAATATCAAAATAAAACAAGGATCTAGATGATAAGCAGAACAAAATAAAGTATAGTTCAAGTTATATCCAGCAGAGCAATAAATAAAGGAAAGATTCTAATTAGAGAAAAAAAAAATTGAATCATATATTCACTGTCAGCAAAACTAAGCCACATTTGTGTGTCTGCATTCTTCTGCTCAAGATTTTTCTGTATTTTTTAGATTGATATCTAAACCTTTTCCCTGACACGTACAGGTCTGGTACATGTGAGTGAGATGTCAGCCTCACGGGTTGAGAAAGCCTCAGAGATTGTCGATGTTGGGGAAAAAGTGTGGATTAAAGTAATTGGAAGAGAGGTACCAACACACACACACACACACACACACACACACACACACACACACACACACTCACTGTTATGTCAGGGAAGCAAGCGGGATGATTGCAGCTCTGTCCTCTGTCTCTCAGATTCAGGGAGACAAGGTGAAGTTGTCCTTCTCAATGAAAGCTGTCAATCAGGGAACAGGTCGGGACCTGGACCCCAACAATGTCTTGGCAGAGTGAGTGCTTACAGATTTCTTATGTCATATGTATGTGTCTGTCTTAGAGCTGCAACCATTAGTTTATTATTCGATTAGTCAATGTAAAGAAAATTAATCCACAATTATTTTGATAAATAATTTAATTGTTTCAGTCCCTTTTCAAGTAAAAGTGTCAAACATTTGCTGGTTCCAGCTTCTTAAATGTGAGGATTTGCTGCTTTTTGTCATGTTTGTTTGTGTGATTTGTAGCCAGGATGCAAGGCGACGGCAGCAGTTTAGAGATCACACAGGAAACAGGATCACACTGGAGGCTGTGCTCAACACAACATGCTCAAAGTGCGGCTGCAAAGGTACGATAACATCACAAACAGAACAACAGTCTCAGATTAAAAGAACATTTCAATTGGCATGAAATAACTTTAAACTTGTGCAGCAGTTAATAAATCGTCATTCTTTTCAGGTCACTTTACAAAGGACTGTTTCTCTGCTCCGGGCTTGCAGTACTCTCTTTTGCCTGATGAGGATGACGAAGAGCCACAGAAGCAACAGCAGCAGAGCTCCGCAGTCGCACCACAGCAAACCTCAGACAAAAAGAAGAAGAAGAAGAAGGTGAATATGTGACAGTTGATGTCCTGTGTGTCTCTCACTTCCTTTTTTCCCCCAGCTCTCCTCCACCTTTCTTTTTGTTTCCATCACCATGACTCATCTGATGCAACAACCCACACGTCTCAGTATGACAATACATGTCTGCGGTTGCTTACACTGAGAGACACAAGATGGCTTTATGGGAGCTGTCAGAAGTGTTGTTTGAAAGAATTCAGAGCTGCTATAGCATAAAATAATTGTTAATTGGGTTTTGAGGTATTGAAACTGCTGTCTGCCTTTTACGTATTTCTTCATTGTTCAGTTTCCTTTTATTGCCAAACAAAAGTCCTCCTCTTGCATGTTCGTCCTCCAGGAGAAGAAAATAAAGAAGAAGAGGAAGAGGGAGAGGAAGGAGTCAGACAGCGACAGCAGCAGCAGCAGCAGTGAATGCAAATCCAAGAGGAGGCGCCACGACCACTCGCCCGACAGAGAGGACAAAAAGAAGAAGAAACACAAGAAGCATAAATCACACAAACACAGCTGAGACCATATATATATACGAAGATGCCACATTTGCCGCTTCAGCCTGTTGCTGCAATACATCGACGCCAACACGTTGGACCAGGCAAGACTGGCCTGTGAACAAATAAATGTTAATGGGGGAGCTGCAGTTTTTATGAATAAAAAACACTGTAACATTTCTCAATGACTCATATTGTTTATGATCTACAAACCCCAATTCTAAGAAATTGGGATGTTGTGTAAAATGTAAATAAAACCATAATGCAATTATTTGCAAATAATTTTTAGCTTTATTCAATTTAATGTAGTACAAAGACAAGAACATTTTTAATGTATACACTCATGATGAATTTGATGCTTGCAACATGTTTGGACAGGGGCATGTTTACCACCGTGATACATCACGTTTTCTTTTAACAACAGTCACTAAGTGTTTGAGAACTGAGGCACTAATGGTTGAAGTTTTGAAAGCAAAATTCTTTCTCATTCATGCTGACAACAGTCCAGTGTCTCAGGGCTTCATAATGCACCACATTTTTTTCAATAGGAGAGAGGTCTGGACTGCAGGCAGGCCAGTCTAGCACCTGAACCCTTTTACTAAGAAGCCACGCTGTTGTAACACCGGTGCAATGTGTCTTGGCGTGGTCTTAATGAAATAAGCAGGAGCGTTCCTGAAAAAGTTGTTGTCTGGATGGCACCCCCCGTACTATGGCTGTCTTTTGAACTTTGTGGTGGTAAAAATCTGGATGGTCCTTTCTGTCTTTAACCCAGAGGTCATGGTGTTCATGATTTACAAAAACTTTAAAAATTTTTAAATGTGGGCTCGTCAGACCACAGCTCACTTTTCCACTTTGCATCAGTCCTTCTCACGTGAGCTCAGGCCCAGAGACGTCTGCTATGTTTCTGGATGTTGTTGATATATATCTTTCGCTTTGCATGGTAGAATCTTAACTTGCATTTGTAGAAGCAGTGACAAACTGTGGGGTGTTCCTGAGCTCATGAGGTGTCCTTCATGCAATCATGGCAGTTTTTAATGCAGTGCCACCTGAGGGGTCAAAGGTCACAGACATTCAATGTTAGTTTTCGGCCTTGGCCTTTATGTGCAGAGGTTTCTCTGGGTTCTCTGAATCTTTTCATGATGTTATGGATTGTAGATCTTGAAATCCCTAAATTCCCTGCAGTTTTGTGTTGAGAAAAGTTTTTTTTTAACTGTTCGACTATTGACCATAAGTTTTTCACAAAGTGATGAACCTTGCCCCATCCTTGCTTATGGATGACTGAGCCTTTCGAGGATGCCCCCTTCATACCCAGTCATGACAGTTTAACCTGTTTAGCTGTGGAACACTCCAGTCAGGTGTCTTTTCTTTTTTGTTAGCATTACGCAACTTCCCCAGTTTTTTGTTGCTCCTGTCCCAACTTTTTTGGAATGTGTTGCAGGCGTGAAAGTCAGAATGAGTGTGTATTTACAAAAAAACATTAATTAGTTTTAACTTTAAATATCTTGTCTTTGTACTATATTCATTTGAATATTGGTCAAAAAGTAATTGTAAATCATTGCATTCTGTTGGGGTTTGTAATTGTTCACAAGCCAGTCTCGCCCGTCCAGTGTGGTGGTGATGGTGTCATACCATACAAAGATGTGGTTTCTATGTATATTTATCATTGATTGAGACAGTCACATACACTGCAGCTATCAGACAGACACAAAAGGGGAAGTGGTAAGAAACAGATAGAGTGACAGAGTTCCAGTTGTGTGTCCTTCAATAACACGCTTATTTTAGAAACCATCATCCATTTAATTTAAGGAAAGTGTTGCTTATTGTTTCTCAACAATGTTGGAAGCACATTAAGACCTCCTATCAGGTAAGAATGGGTCCAGAGGGAGAGTGCTGCAAACAAAAATCAGGTGATAAGCCCCACATGTCCTGAAGTAACCTCTGGCTCCCCCCACAGAGGGAAATGTGTGCACATCATGTGTAACCAGATAGATGTAAGCAATATGGCAGCAAGTCTCGATGCCTCTTCAAATCCAGATATTGTTAACAGCTATCCTGTTTCTTCTGCTCTGGGAAATCCATTAAGCAGGCATAAAGACAGTGATGTTTACTCTGGGGTGGGGGGTTTGGCATGAAAATCCTTAAAATAATCCACACACAGTAAGACACATACACATAAGAAGTAGTAAAACATAAACAGGACGTGTAATGCAGCACAAGTGAGCGAGACAGGAACCTCAAGCTATGATGATATCCTGAGGTTGTCCGCCCCTTATTGTGCATTTGCGTGTCTTGCCTCCAGGGGACTGCCCACAGTACACACAACCCTCTTCCTGCATGTCCCCTGTTCGCTCCATTAAAGGTGTTTTTTGTTTGTAATGTGCGTCTTGATGTCTTTGTTCTTGGACCTTGAACTTATAATGTTTAAAGGAAGTCCTTAGGGGACCATACTAACACACACAAACATCAGAAATTCTCAGGTTGGATCCAGTCCACCCTGGGGTCATATTAAGTTTATGTTTTCAAGTAAGGGAGGGTCTCTCAGGCCATGAGGGATTTTTAAAACATGAACTTTGGGTTAGGACATGTCTCATGAGGTCAAAGTTGCGCTAAGTGGACAGACCATTTAGATCACGAAAGCATGATAACCCCCTTTCATTGTTAGGCAAGATAAAGTCAGATAAGAAGGTTTCGCAGCTACTTTGCAGGATTGCGGAGAAAGAGATTGTTTCCAGCTGTTGTGTGGTTTGACATGACCCCAGTGCACTCTTCTGGCAGTGACTCCAGATCATTGGTCAGTCTCAAGACTCATTTTCTCTTGTTTGTGCCAGTTGGATGCACAAGAATAATTTTTAAAAAAAAGGGATTTTTAAAATTTTTGAAGTGGGGTTGTTTGAGGTACTTATCTATTTTCAGTTACCTACAGTAGATGACAGATGCCACACCCACACTTCAGAGTAGTAACAGGAATACCAGCACAGAAGCAAAGCAATGTACTGATGTGGACATGGTCAGCAGCTAAACATATTTGCTAAAATGCTAAAATGTTCATTATCAGTTTAAGTCTATATTATTTTTAGAATACTTTCACCGTTTTACTGTACCATCAGACAGCCTTTTCCTATTGGAAACGGCTGTTATATAAGCCAAATATTGCTCTCTGCAAAACAGACACCTCCTGTTTCAGTTTCTACCATTGATTATGCATTAAACATCAACGATTAAAAAGTAACTAATACTATTAGTAACTTTTGAGAAGAAAACTTTGTACTTTTACTTAGGTAATAATATTATTAAGAGTAATACTTCAGTAATGTAACAATACTTGTACTCAGATTTTTTTTTACATCACGCTGTACTTTTCAAAGTCAAATATGAACTTTCAAACTAAATTATTTAACAAAGTTTGCTGTTAGATCTGTTTGCTCTTGATATTGTAAATGTATGTTTGCATTAAGAGTCAGCTTATACTGCATATGTATTTGACCATTTTGACTTTTAATTCATGCAAATACTTTTTTAGTATCTTATAAATGAAAATGATGTTTGGATAATTAATTTATATTATATATTTATTATATTATTATATATTTGCACTTATCTGCATGTTAATTAGTGCATGTAAAATAATGTAGTAAAATCATTTCTAAACACTCAGATGGGCTTCATTTCTCCTTTCATCACACTCCTATTGATGGGATTGCCTTCATGGAAATGTTAAGTAGTATTTCACCTCTGAGAAAACATCTGTTGCTGCACATGTATCCATACAAGACTGTAATGCTGGAATTATCAATGTTCACGCTTGGTCTCTTTTTTTCAGTAGGTTTGGTCTTTCATACGACTACCACTTGAAATAGCAAAAGCTTACTCTTAGCTATTTATATGTAGTTTTCTCCCTGATTGCTTTTTGTTTACTTTCCTCTTAAACAAAAATATATGGACATAAAGTTATACAAATGGCACAAGAAGGCTCTACATAAACTGCTTTTTCGCTTGGTGTATGGTTTGTCCTTCCTTGTGACCATTTCAGTTGAGGGTAACTTTAAGAGTGGCCTGGATTGTCCTGCGCCCTTTCACCCCATCACCCTGCCTCCAGTTGGCAGTCTGTTATCAACACATGACATCAATCGTCTGTGTGAGGAAACAATCCATATTTAGAAAACACGCACGCTTCTAATGTACAAGTACAGGATATAAAAGTAGCTGCACACCTTGTACAAGCTTTGACAAAACTTTCCTCTCACCTCGCCAGGGCAAAGGCATGATGCATACTTGTACACACACACACACACACACAGGAGCAATAGCTATAATTAACCTTCCTCTTAGTCCCTGTAAAACCAACTGTGATGGAAACTGTGGTCACACTCTTTGGATCTGCTGTTTTCTTTGGGACACAACTAACCATGGCTCAGACTGGAGTACTTTCATCTCACTCAGAAAGTGTCTGAATTCACAACACAAACTCAAATTTTTACAGCAACCTTGAACTAAAACTGCCAAAAATTTAATTTACGTAACACTATATAGCTGAAATTCCACAATCAACAAGAATAATGTGAAATTTCCCTTAAAGATTTTAGTGTTTGTAGACTTCAGGGTCCCAAATGAGTGAACTTTCCCCTTAGTGAGTAAAATTTCTGGACCTGAACTTTTCAACTGCCAAGTATAAACACCAACTAAAATTGCTGCGTGCTGCATCTCCACCAACAAGTCAAGTTGCAGTTTACATCCCTGCATGTCCAGATGATGGCATGCCCAGAGGAACTGAGTGGATTTTTGGTTTTTCAGTCTTCACCTAGTGATGCCACAGTGAAGTTGACCTTTGACCTTTTGGATATAAAATGTCCATCTCATCATTTTATTCTATTAGATAGTTGTGTGAAATATTGTCATAATTAGCATATGAATTGTTGATTTATGACCAAAAACATGTTTTGTGACACAGACCTTGATCTTTTTGACCTCCAAATTCACATCATTTGATCACTGAGTCCAAGTGGACATTTGTAACAGATTTGAATACATTCTGCAATGTCATTCTTGAGATATCACCTTTACAAGAATGGGACAGAGGGATGGACAACTGGTAAAGATTCACATCTATCACCAGTCAAAGACAAAAATCTTTAGAAAAAATGATCCCAGAGCAATTTAATTGTTTTACCACTTTGTCCAACAGTGCAGACAGTTTTATTTTCATTTTTCCAGGTCTCAATAGGCAAACTTTCAAATTCAAATACTTTTCCAGGTTTATCAGAGGCACCATGCATATACACGTTTTCTAAAAAACAAAAAAAATGAAGACTTGCAATTTTAGAGAACAAAACAACAAGTAATTGGAATTTATTCAGTGTTTTTACAGTAGAAGGAAGAACAGTATAAAGAGAGGGACAGGAACAAAGGGGAGGTCACAGTCACCTCAGTCATCAGTGATGTTAATACTTAAGGGACATTGAGGGGAGCAGCCATATAGGGGAGTTGCTTGACCGGGGCTGAGGTGAGTTTTGGATGCAGGGCTGCAGCTGATGCAGGTAGATGCTGGAGGGAGATTTCAGTGTTGTGTTTTACTCGGCCCTCTCATAGTTACGTGTGCAAATGACATTTCCGAGTGTGAGCGTCTGTGATGGAGAGAGAAAGACAAAATTACAGATACAACCAACAAGAATACACATACAGATGTATGTAAACGCATGCATTTTTGTGTGAGGACTGACCAGCACGAGTTTGTTGCCATCGACTGCCCTGACCAGACTGGTCTCTTTGCCATCCCACCTCTGTATGTGCACCAGCTTCCCATCTTCTACTGTTACAATAGACTGCAGAGAGCAGAGAGAAAAAACAGAGTCAATAACACTCTAGGGCTAGTACAATATCATATCAATCATCTTGTGATTGATCAATCACCTTTTACTCCATGCACAAGCAGAACATAAACAACTTATAAATATGACGCAAAAGAAGAAAACTAATATATGGATCATATAGAGAAAATATTTTCTGGCCTTCCCTCTGATATCCTGACTGCTCTGCCTAAACTCTTTGTGATTAACAGTGTTCAAATGGACAGATAGTTTTACTTGTTGGGAAAGTTTCCAAATGCTAGCCATGCAGCAAACAGTCGAGGTCATCTTAGCTGACTTTCCCTGGGCTAGGACCTTGCAGTGTTGCTAGCACAGCAGCTTTCTGAGCTAACTCTCTCAGTTAGCAAGAGTCAGCCATTAGTTACTTTAGCAACAAGTAGAGCCATCTGTCCATCAGGAAACTCCAACATTAGAGGGAGAGAGAACATCAGAGAACACTTTCTACTTAAAAAAACGTTTCACTGACATCAGCTAGAAATTTGTGAGTTTTTTGTTTTTGTTATACAAGTTTAACTAATCAGTGAGGCTCAGCCCCAGAAGCATCTTGTTTCACCTTCCCCTTCCAAGCACATTGGAGAAACTATGGTGGCTGTGAAACTCATAAGACTCAAAAGGCATAAGAGTTTTGAATCAGACTAAGAGATGATTTGACTCATTCAAGGTGTTTCCAGTCTGTTGCTGCGACTTTTTTGTCAGATACTTTGCCTTTCAAATCTGTCTAGTTTTTCCTCTGTGTAGCACAGGTAATTCACCTCTACCCTCCAAATTAGAATAAGACACGGTTAAAGGTCAACCAGTCAATCTTCTCTGACCCTCACCTTTTAGCCCTGACCCCTCTGACCCACCTCCTCCTGTTCAGATTCAAAACAAGAATGATAGCCCCCTGACTGTGACACGGCACAGTTGTTTGTGTAGCCATCAATCATCCTCAGTGTAATTATCACTGCCACTATGGATACTTAAGCATTTTTAGGTGTGTGGTGTGTTTTGAGGATGTGCTACTAGAGAGCTAGTTAAACCTCTTTATTAAAAATTAAACACTATTAAAGTATACATTGATTTTTTTTTTAAATTTATTTTCTGCCTTTGAGAATCAGTATCCCTCTCACCTTAACCTTCCTGTCATCAGCAGTGGTTTCGTCAAACTCCTCTCCCAGCTTGAATTTGATCTCTGTGTTCTTAATGGAGCTCAAGGTCTTCAGTGTCACCGTGTCACCGTCCATGGAGATGACAGTGGTGGGCTTGGTCATGCCGCCAACTTTACGTGTAGCGAAGCCCACACCTGTCGAAAAGAAGAAAGAAGAAAGAAACGTGTGTAATGTCATGTAATTCACGACAATCCATCCAATAGTTTTCAATATATTTCCCTCTTGATCAAAGTGGTGGATCAACTGATGCCCCTTTTCACTCTGTGGTCCAGTAACAGTTGAGCAGGCGTGGTACCCAGAGAACCTCAGTCAACGTTCTGGAAACTGTTCAAGAAAGGTTTTGTTTTCTGTAGGCCTGCTCGATATGTTAAGTGCTAGGCTTATGTTGAAAAGAAAAACACATTTTTAGATGGTTAAAAGATGTTGCTGGGGGACCTGTAAAAGCCACACAGTCACATCTTAAGTTAGCTAGTGTTAGCAAAACGCTAGCAAATTATTAGCACTATTTTTGTGCAGCTAGTTAATTAACAAGCATTTTGCTGACATTAGCTACCTTAAGAGGTGACTATGTCACTTTTGCAGGTCCCTCAGCAACATAGATGAGCCTAGCACATAGCATATTAAATGGTGCATTCCTTGGGAGGTCGGCGTTTCCTAGTTCTAAGATGGACATTTAAACTGGAACACAACCTTAAGTGGGATTTCCAAGTCCAAAATCACAAACATAGTACTTTTCAGGTTATATCTGTGGACATTGCCTTGGTGTTCTGTATGCACTTAACAAGGCGTAATGCCTTGTTTTCTAGCACCAACTTGTTGTCCTGCAATGTAGTCAGTATGGGTATAATGTTGTTCTCATCTCTGACTTCCAACCTCTGAAATAAATGTAACACACCACAAGTACAGGAAGGAGGGAAAGGAGAAAGTTGACTGAGGTGCCGCTGGTACCAAGCTTGCTCAACTGTTACTGGAGCACAGAGCCAAAATGGGCAGGCCTTAGGAAGGGTCCATGGCCATCCCAAGTCCTTAATTTGTATGTGCTAAAACACTGATATTTTGACTGATTTATAGAGTAAAGTCATTCATACAAAATCCACGATTTATTAATGAATCCATGAATTAATAAATAATGAATGAAAATAAAGTAAATATCTCTGTTATAATAATATTACCAGATAAGGATATTTTGGGAAAGGTTCACAGCAGTAGCCATATACTTCTCCCTTTGGCTCTCCTTCAACTGACACACTCTCTAATCTCTATTTGTCTCCTGTCCAAACCTTCAAGTTGTTCTTTAAACACTGCAGAGTCCCATTGACCCGATTGCGTGTCTAGGCATGTATGTGTGCATAGGATTACTTGCTTTCCTTTTAGGGTTTGTGTGTGTGTATGAGGGCTCAAGAGAATTCATTTCATTGGGTAACGGTGGCTCACACCCTCTGCTACCGAAGTAGAAAGCTTTTCTTTTATCAAGCTGACAATCCAGTTCATCTCCAGGAGCCCCAACAGCTACTTTCCCACAAACAGAACAAAAAGTCACTTTGTGTACATGTGTGCCTCATTGATCAAAAGGATTGGGGTTAGAGGTTGAAGGGTCTCTGGTCTCTATGGTGACCGGAGCAGACAGGTCGATGTAATATGGCTCTGCAGAGGTCACTGGGCATGAATCTCTCCCACACTCACACACGGTATGGTTTAGTGTCATTCTTCACGGTCGTAAAACTCAGAGCACCTGCCCACATCACACACATACACACACATACACACACACCAAACTATGTGAGAGTGTGTGTGTGAGAGAGATATTTAGAATTTTTTCTGCACATTCTCGTCCCATTAGCTCCTTGGAAATGGGACCATCTTAATATTCAACTCCTCCCATGGCCTCAAACAATGAACAGCTTTCAGCGAAGGTCACCCACATTACACTCAAGTGTGTGTGTGTGTGTGTGTGTGTGTGTGTGTGTGTGTGTGTGTGTGTGTGCCAGTTGCTTGCCATTCACAGTTTCTCACAGTAGGGTTGATTTTTTTTTTCCCCACTAAAGGAGAGAGCCCCTCCCTCATTTCCAGTACTTAGGCCATGCGGTCAACCACTCTTCCTCTTTTTTCCTCCCTCCCTGGTTCCCATCGTTTAATTTTCTTTCTTCCTTCTCTCTATCCTTATTCCTCTTTCCACCCATATTCCTCTTTGACCTCTTTTTTTTAATCTCCTCCTGGCTCCTCCCTTATTCACTCCTTTCATTGTCTCTGTTTATCTCTTCATTTGCACTAAGAGCAGCTGTAACAGTTTAAACAAACCCTTAATCATTTATCTTCCCTCAGACCCATGTTCACATGTGCTCACATGCAGCACTGGCAGCAGCACTGCATCATCTCCTGTTACACACGCATGCGCACAATCACACACATACTCACATGCATACACTGTGCATACACAACACCCACACATGCACTTACCCAGCTCCTTCATGTATTCATCAAATTTGTCGCTGTTCTTGAGGTCCCATGTGCCAACGAAAGCCTCGGCCATGACTGCAGCGGTGTGGAGGAATGAGGGACTGTGTGAGGGTGTGTGTGTGAGAGAGAGAGAGCGTATGTGTGCGAGGAAGCAAAGCGATGGAGCAGAATGAGAGAAAGAGAGAGGGAGAGTGTAGTCAGCACCACAGGCTGTGCTGCATTCTTACTGGCTGGATTTATACCGGCTGTTCATGATGTCATCAGGCTGTGCAGAAAGTGCAGGGGAGGGGGGAAGAGAAGTGGGGAGTGACGTGATGGAGGGAGACAAAAAAAAGACAGAGTATGTGTGATAAACTACACAAATTGCTACCATGCAAATAAAGAATATTTGAATGTGAAATATAGTTTTTTGGTTTTATAAGCTGTTTGCATTAATTTGTTTAGTCTCTATGGCATTATGTGTAGTGTAGAGCCTAGTCATGTATTTGTATGGTGTAGTATAGCGCAGTGGTTTTCAAACAAGGGTGCTTGAATTTATCACGTTTTTTGGAATTTGGGACAACAAAGGAAGACAGGTTTGGCCATTTTACTCAGAATTTATAGGCTGGGTTGCTCTAACAAGGATTCCTTTTTGCAGGGCAATTGCAATACACAATATAGCCATGACAGCAGAAAAACTTTGAATTTGAACATGTGGGAAAGAGTAAGAGAGGGAGGATCAGAGAGTGCACCAGGGCCTCTGTGAAGAAACCAAAGCTTAAGAGAATAAAAGGCAGAGTAAATAAAAGAGAGGGGTGAGGATGAAGCGGAGGAGGGTTGGTGAATAAGCCCCCGCTGTCAGAGAGAGAGAACAAAACAGATTGAGCCTGAAGGGAGGGGGTAGGGGTGGTGATTGATTTTTTTTCCATGGGGGGGTTGAAGGTTGAAAACAAAGTCATGATAGTCCTCTCTGCCCTTATTCTTGCCTCAGTATTTTTGCCTCTTCCTCAGGTTTTCCACCTGCTTATGTGCTTGTTTGACTTTACTGACCTCCGTCTGCCCTGCCAGAGCACAGACGGCAACAAATACCGTGTGTGTGTGTGTGTGTGCGTGCGTGTGCGTGTGTGTATGTGTGTGTGTGTGTGTGTGTTGTGAATGTACTTGTAAACACACATGCATGTGATGGCAGACTGACCTGTAATCATGAATGTCAAGATAAGGGTGTTGGAGGGCTGGTTTATTACTAAAGTGCTTACTTTGTACAAACAAAGAAAAACATTTATATTGTTTAGGAGGCCAATACATTGTATAAATCTGGTGATATTCTAGATTTTTCTTGCTGTCAAAAAAATCTTTGAATATTTTGAATCAAATTTCATCTGGGTGTAGTAAATACTTACGAGATCACTAAATGTGTATTCACCCACAGATGAAATTAGTCCCTAAAAATCCCCTATTTACTCCTGTTTGAGCAACCTTAGCTAAAAGGCTACAGCTAGTTAAGGAAAATACTAAAGAAAGTATCTATTTGTGATTTGTGACTGTTTTAAAGATCACAGGAACCAATGGGCTAACCACTGAACACCAGACAAGAAGTCATAAAATACTGAGAAACAGACAGAAGCATTGTTGTTCAAATGCCCTGAAGACTTATTTAACAATCACACTTCAGCAACATTTAAATCAGAATGGGATGTGGTCCAGACCCAGTGGGGTCGTTTGCTTGCGAATATTGCCAGGTGACTGTGAACTGTGGTATCTGATCGAACCACACCCACAGAGCAGAGTCGCTGAGGTTTTGACTGTTTAACAATTTAACAGTCCAAATATTGTAAACACAATCCATGAGGTAGAAATGTTGTCTAATTATTGGTTTTACATTTGGTAGCAAATGTGTCACTTGTTCACCAGTGCAATACAATGTCTGTGCAATGTTAGTACAATATGCAACCTATCCTGTTTCTATATTTATTGCTTTTTTATTATGTCTATTTTTACTTTATCATTGTATATAATTTTGTAAATACACATTTTATTTTACTATATTACTGTATATTTATCTCATCATTACAATTGTTCTGTCTTTCATGACTTAACTTCCCCATTTTTGCTACTTAACTTTCTTTTTTTTAATGGAGCTTCCCAGCAAACATTTTTCACACAATCGTACTTGTATAACCAGTATGACAATAAACATCTTGAACTGCACTAAACAATGTTGCAGTGAACCCGCCCTAATGCAACTACACTCACTCACACATTGGTACTCTTTACTTATGAGAACACTGATACCACCCAGTACATTTGAAATTACCGCCAGCAGCCAATTAGCTTAGCTTAGCATAAAAACTGTGGTCTGAGGGAAACAAAAACAAAATCTGCTTGCCCACACCTCTGTAGCTCCCCAATTAACACAGTATTAGAGGTATGAAAAAATGTATTCTTAGATGTGCCTGGATTTTCTCTTAAAAGATTATGAATTGATGCAGAAAATTCAATAATCATAAGTTTAAAACCTAGTTCTCAACATTATGATCAT